>NJDD01006471.1:18995-62353 GCA_002245505.1 Calephelis nemesis | reverse complement strand
CAAGAGTCTCCGAAACCGGCGTGTTTGTATGAAAAGGGTAATGAATGTGAAGGAAGCAAGACAGGTTTGTCAGGATCGTGAGGTCTGGCACTCGATACTCTCTGGCTACCCCGTAAGGGACTTGGCGTGAAGATATGTATGTATGTATGTATGTGTATAATAGATAGTCTCTTATAGTATGGAATAAAAAAAAGAAACAAAGCTTTAATTTTTAGGCACAGAATAATAAATTACCTACTTTAGGCTACTTTTATTTGTGAACAACACGAAAGTAAAATACCTACATAAGTAGGTACGTAGATATTTACTCATTGAATTAAAAATAAGTTTTGAGGTACTTAGGTACTCTTTTTCATTTAATTTACAAATTAGTTCCAGGAAATTTAAGTTTTGCGGGTGGTATAAGTAGCAAAGTATTTTTTTTTGAAAATGGCATTCGACAAACGTCATTCATAATAAGATCAATGCTTTAAACCAGTCATTATAATTTAAACATGTTATAAAACTTTTAATAAACACACGCGTGAGTTCTACGCGTAAGCGGCGACACTCACTGTCAGTGTGGATGCGTCTCCACGCGAATTTGTAGACATTTATCGCTTTAGGTACGGCCGAGTGCCGGGGGCCTGCTAATACACAGAAATACATGGACAGATACCAGAATAAATTTAATAAATACCCAGACCCGGAAATACAGACATCTAAATGTTCATCACACAAATGCCTGTCCCCGTTGGGAATCGAACCTGAGCCTCGCGGTTAGTCGATGTAGTTAGGCGTGTACGCTAGCCACACGATCAACGATAGTGTTGTCTATTTCTGAGGCATAAAGATGTATACCAGTTTAAAGAAAGCGAATATTGTAAATTAATAAAAAGTAGTTCACCCCGAACTAAGACATCGCGAGGAGGCAATCCTTTTATTTTTACAACATTCCATCATCCACCATTTTTTTATAGCGCAAAACAACATCACGACAAGATGTCAAACGTTAAACTCCTTTCCGTTACCAAAAGCGCGTCGCCTCTGAACCGCAGGTCTTAGCATTGCTCATAGCCATAGCCTCGCTTGTACTGCAACCTCCATTTAAATATAAATATATGTGACGGATGAGGAACGTCCGTAGTGTTTTTTAAAAAGAGTGATGTCATCATTGCTGACGCCACAATTGTAGTTTCCATGGTGATGACATGGCATGGTCTTCTCAAACAAACTTCACAAGTGTTTTAAAACTTCGTTTATTTAACGGGCAGCAGAACGACGTGCGGCCATCGACTCGTGAATCGTGAATGCCTTATCGCTTACAGTGCAGCCGTATTTATAAGGCTCGGCGCACGTGCAGGCACAGGTCGTTAGGCTAAGTATTGAAATAACAATGATAACCTTAATTTCACATCGCAATCGACTCAAAGTAATCAACTGATGGTTTATTAACTAATTTTCTGGACATCATCAAATATTTAACTTAATTATTCTAGTTTTTCAGAGGAACTAATGTAGTTGCTCCGACATATAAATATCTCTGCACAAGTCACACAAATTGAACCTAACCACAAAGTAAGGAAATTACATGAGTGTGTTATGGGTGTTAGTCAGCGATTCTAATACATAGAAATACTTAAAAAAATACCAGAATATATTAAATAAATACCCAGACCCGGAAGTGCAGACATCTAATTGTTCATCACACAAAAGCCTGCCCCCGTCGGGATTCGAACCCGAGCCTCGGGGTTGGTCGATGTCGTTAGGCGTGTACCTACGCTAGCCACTCGACCAACAAGGCGGTCAAAATTTGACACATTAATTCATAGCCACAGGCGAAGATGTCATTGATGGTACTATTTTTGCTCAATGAATACTAAGAAGCTTATGGGTATAACTAGAGGCCACACTTTAAAGAATTACATTAAGTTACTATATTTGTATTACAGAAAAGAGCTATTAGAGCTATTTATAATCTTAAAGTAAGGGATTTCCTCCGGGAAAAATTCAAAGAAATAAATATTTTAACCTTCAGTTCCCAACACATTTATGAGAACTTAATGTATGTTAAAAAAAATCTATGTATGTTTACAAAAAAATGTGATGTTCGCGATATTAATACGAGGGATAAAAATAATCTAACCGCTTGCAAAACTCGTCTCCATAAATCCTTTTTGGGTCAATGTATACGTTTCTAAAATAAGCTGCCCACTGGTATTAGAGATCTGCCTATAAATAAGTTTAGGTGGTAGTCTAAAAAATGTCGACGCGCACAAATACCACTTGTATGGTTCATGTGAATAAAGATTATTCAGATTCTGATTCTGAAAGCCAACTGGTATGACCTCGATTAACCTTTGTGATTCTTTGTGTTGCAAACAAAAACAAACATATTTCCATTAAAAAAATTGAAGATATTAAGTACCAAAATATGTTAAAAATATTAATAATTCAAGTCGCCACAAGATTCGTTTTAATAAATTAAAGTAGGTACTTATAAGCTTTTTGGTTTACGTTTCCTTAAAAACAACTGTCGAACGATTTTAATTTGAATAGTTCCACAAAAAACCGTATATCCTCGCGGCACCACTACCGCGCGGACGAAGCTAGTGAATACGATAACTTTCTTCATCTTAACGACATTGATTACTTATAAGATGTCTTACTTAGTAAATAGTCCGAGATAGTAATAGATCCGACGTAGACGAGCCTGTCAATATGCACTTTACCCCCGTAAAGATGCAATATCTTCTAAAATAGGCACTATCTCTCCCAATCTTGTCTTGTCTTTCTTGCACTTCTGAAACCTGTTGATAATGCTTTTTTATCTGTATTCAAAGACATATACGTATTTTATTTTGTTTTCTATTAATAACATTTAAAGGAAAGCAAGCAGACGGATTTCCTGATGGCAAGAAATTCACGCCGCCAACAAACACCAAAGGTGGTAATGTTGTTTTGCCAACATGAGGCCGGGATATTAGGCCTTGCGCAAAAGTAAGTTTACCGGCTACCTCGACCTCCGAACCGGAACACGTTATGACGTTATGGCGGCAAGAATAGGTAGGCGGTGGTAGCAATCCGGGTGAGTCGCTGCAAAACTCTACTACCTAGTCAGATGTCACGGTGTTAGTGCCAGTTTATCATTGAATATTGACATATGTATATGTAGCACTAGAAAAACATAACATAAAAACATAGAAGTAACTCAGTGCGCTAATAAAAAATAATGTGTTAATAACAATACGAAATTTGAAGAAATAAGTAATTGTACCTACAATGTAAGAAAAATTTAAATGTTACATTACAACTATCAAAACTACTTATAATTCTAACGCAATAAGCTGCAATAAGCCGACTTCAATTTCAATATACTTATTGAATGAAAAATGAAATTTCCTTTTTAATGTGTCTAGGTACAGAAAAGTAAGTATTTTAAGAAAATTGATAGAAGGCGTTACTTTACGGAAATCCATACTTAAATAATTTTATTAAGATTTAAGTAAGTATTTTGTCCGATTGCCCTAAGATTCCATCATTAGATCCAGACTTAGTGGCAATGGGACCATCTCGAAAGGACACTCTTTCAAGCAAAAAAAAAAGGATTTTGCGAAATCGGTTTAGAAATAACGGGGAAATCGATTAACGTACATTAAAAAAATATAGGAGATAAATTATTTATAACCTTACTCCTTTTTGGTTAAAATCACCTTACTCCAAATCTAAACAACTGTACATGAATTCGCTTAAACTTCCATACAGACAAACAAAAAAGCAGTACCGCTTCAAACCGTAGCTGTTTTTATTACCATTTCAAATTAAATATAGTACCTAAAGATTGACCAATTTAATAGGTCACATTTGACACTTCAACGAAATATGACACTGTGTCTTTCAATAATATCATTTTATTGTTCAAAGTTAGTATTACAGATTTACTTTACCGTTCCATTTTAAAATACATATTATTTATTGTATTAATGTCAAAATAATGCATTCCTAAGTTTTATTTTGACAATTATTTACAGAAATTGGCATTTGTCAAATGAGATGTATTAAATGGATCCAACTTTACCTTAATATTTCTTTGGGCTTTTTCATCAATTAAATCTTTAGTTAATTAAATTTATTAGTATAAGTAAGTACCCAGTCGTTTGTAGGTCGTAAATATTACTTGTTCGTGATGTTTGTAATGTTTTGTGTAACGGCTAATTTATAATTACTGTCGGGACCTATTTTTCCGAAGGAACAGCGTAAAATTTAAATTTTTAATTTGCAAAAACTTGATATTATGTTTAGGTGTGTGTTGATTAACGGCCAATGTTATTAATGTATCTCTAAAGATGGATTTCAATCAATCTAGATAGCTGCGTATCCGCCGGCTTATCCTATACATAATTGCCATATTTATCCTGTCCACAGATATGTTATTGGCAAGCGATAACATGAAAATGGATCAAAATATCAATCTTCGACGGCAAGTTTTGGATTAAGATTTATTAATAGTGGCCGTAAAAAAACTATTTCATGGATGTACCTATACGGTCAGCATTAATTTTAACAAAATTGTAAACTGAAAAAACTTGTTATATTACATTTTTATCAGGTATTTTCTAAGCAGCCGGGTTTTAAAACGACTTTGTAAAAAGAAGGAGGTTGTTTGTTCGACTCTTACATCTTTTACGTATGTTAATTGATTACTCCATCATTTGGATTCAATAGATTTTAAAAATTCTTTTTGTATTTGCAAGAGCGCACTTCCGAGGTGCCTTTGGCAAAAAGTCTGGATCTGATAATATAGTGACCCAAGGTAACCCCATAGAAATAGAGGAAAATATTCTTTTCTGTACGAAGATGACTTATATATTGAAATCAAAGTCGCTTTTTACTACGCTCAATTATCTTTTGACTTTCAATATTTTTTTAATATATCAACATCGATTTAATACCTCTTGAACATAAAAACATTGTCAATTATTTTACAAAAAAAAATGACTTGAAACAGCAAAAGTAAAGATAAGATAAAAGTAGATTTGTAGTAAGTAAATTTGTTAAATAAAAATAATTATTTTAAAAACATGAATTTGGTAAAACAATTTTAAAATAAATTGCTACGATACAATGTACTTAATGTACAAAAAAAATGACTTGAAGCAGCAAAAGTAAAAATAAAATTAAGTAAAATAAAAAATAATTATTTTAAAATAAAAATAATTATTTTAAAAACATAAATTTTGAAACAAATTACTACGATTCAATGTACTTTAATTGAAGCTAATTATGAACAAATTTTTAACACAGCTTGAAATCTGAATTAGTACTTTTGTGTAATAAATGTAGGAACCCACTTGCCTAAACATTTATTTGTTATGTGATTATCTAAAGATAATCATCAGTTGTGGAATTTTACAAAACAATTACAATTATACACAAAATAATTGGTAGTACATGCTTTAAAATTTAATTGAACTAAAATGAAACAATTTTCAGAAATTCAAATAAAAAATGGAGTGATTAAGAATGGAAATTTTTATAGTTACTTGTGTTCGTGGATATAACATATTTTCTACTTTAGAGTTCGTATTTTCAGGTCAGTTCTATTTTTTTATATTATTTATGACAAAGTTTTTTTTTCATTTTCTTAGTTTGTTTTTATTGGTACCAATTAATATTATAAATATGGATTTGGTAAATTAACTAGTGACTCAACAGTCATCAAACCATGAAAAAATTAGACATTGAGAATACATATTATTGATCAAAGACAAGTTACAGAAATTTATAAAAATATACATTTACTAACATTAAGTATCTTGTTTTTCATTATTGTGATTAAAAAACATTTGGATTATAGATCCATCCACTTTTTTTATTTTTAAACATTTTTCGTAGATGATAATCATTTTTGTAATAGTCTTGCATACATATATTTTGCGAATTTTTTTTTTTCAATTCTGTAATACATAATATATGTAATACATAATAATAATAATAAATAAATATCCTTGAACAAATCACACGAATTGAATCTAACCCCAAAGTAAGCAAATTATATGCTTGTGTTATGGGTGTTAGTCAACGATTCTAATACATAGAAATACTTAAATAGATACCAGAATATATTTAATAAACACCCAGACCCGGAAATGCAGACATCTAAATGTTCATCACACAAATGCCTGCCCCCGTCGGGAATCGAACCCGAGCCTCGCGTTTGGTCGATGTAGTGAAGCGTGTACGTTAGCCACTCGACCAACGTACACATGGGGTAGTTGGTCCTTAATAAAATTTCCCACATCTGTCGATCATCTGTCAGTTTTTTCAGCTCGTAATCATGAAGCGATGAACTGCTGACAATTATTTTATGTTATTAAAATTAAATTAAGATTGAACGTTGACAAAACGGCTCAGAGCTACTGGGACTGGGCTAACGGCTATTGGGAGGCTCAGGCGGTGTCAGATTTCGAGGTTTGGAAGAGGATGCATGGATCATGTGTTGTCGCTCCAAAACATCTTTGGGAGGTATCTGGCTGTAAGTCGCAGGGTTTTTTATGCTTTTGTGAAGGTCCACACAAAAAGCGTTTAATAAGTTTGTACATAAAGAAATATAGGACATTTTACTATATAATGGGATAGACACGGCCGACCTCATGGCGGCGCTGCACCTATAACATCTATGGTGTATGTAAGCCATGGTTGTCTTTTTACATTAGGAGAGCCGTGTGTTTCTTCGCGGACTTCTTACATGAAAAAATGCCGGGGCCCTGTTGCGTTCTTATTCATGTGTGCGGGTAATCTGTATTTTGTTGAGGTCAAACAGTTAAGGTTTAAGGCTTCATAGATGCGTTGGGATTACAAGTATCCATCCCACATCATTAACGTTCTACGGACAGTTGTAGAATTGATTAGTGATGTAACAAATGTCATTTTTAAACATTCGCGGAATAGAATGCGAATGCGAATATCTACCACCGACATTCGCGAATGCGAATGCTCGGTTTTTGTTTCCAAATTTGGTACGACTTGATAACAGTTTCAACGAGGAGTGTTCCATGTGTAGTTTGCTGAGTTGATACGAACGAACTCATCCGACCGAAGTATCATTCCGCTCGCACCGGTCTCAAAAAATAAAAAAATGAATAGATCTAGTTTTATCAACCTACTATTATCTTGAACTTGTTTTTTTTCTGATTTTCATATTCGCAAAACATACGCAGAAATTTGCGAATGCGAATATACCAAAAAATGCGAATATCCGTGAATACGAATATTCGTTACATCATTAGAATAGACTATCTACACCTTTGCCAAGCTGCTCGTTATAGCAATAAGACCACAAATGGTATAGTGCTCTTCAGCTACTTGCTACCCGGGTGCTCCACCGCTTTACCTATTCCTTCCGCCATGACTCTCACGTTCCAGTCCCGGCCACAGCATAGCGTCTCAGTTGTTACATATAAAGCGTAGATAGTCCATGGTTTCTTAACATCAGGTAAGCCGTGTGCTTGTTCGTTAAACTCATAATAACAAAAAACAAAAGGCGGCAAATCGTCAAGTTGCGGAGACTCGCTCATGAAAATAAAGACGCCAAGCGGTTGCTCTTCTACCTGAATAAATACCTCCAAAGCCTAAGATCACTCAATGCTGGAATACGTTTGGGTGACTAAGTGTTGAGCTGCCAGCTTTACGCAGATGATGCTGACGTAAGAGCTCTACATCATCAGAGCTGCAAACACTGGTAACAGTTATAAAACAAGATAGTGTCAAAACTTTAAGAAAGAGGCGTATCTAAGCCTCTTTCTTTAAATTTTTGAATGCGCAGCATTTTATTTGAAAGATACGTAGCCAAAACTTAGGAGGCAAAGTAAAGCTGGAACAACCAGTAGTAGTTTTTTAGCAGGGATGGAAGGCACACCACACACAAACGTAGAGGAGAGTGTGTGCAATGTTCGCCTTGAGTGGAGAGCTGGGTAAGCTATTTAACAACGAAGTTTTGCGGCAGGACACTGTGCTTATCGCATCATTACTTTATACTAGCGATAAATAAAGAGCATTACAGAAAATATGTGTTCACAGTGACATCAGAAAAAAGGGAAGACATAGACAGGGGGAGAGAGAGAAAGATAGGAAAGGACGGAGGGAGAAGGGAGGGATGGAGGTAGGGAGGAAAGGACAAAAAGAGGGACACCAAACTTCTACTAGAGAACCGATTAATAATTCCCAGAGATAATAACTATCCCAAATGCGATTGCAGATTAATTATATAGCACTAGGTGAGAAATGTTAGCGTTTTGGTGTTGATAAGCGTCGTGTGTTTCTTACCAACTGTTACCGCTGTATTTGCTTTTTCCCTGTTAATTCCCTGAATTCCTTACGCCATGTAAATGAAGATATGAACGCCTGGGAAAATGTGAGAAGCAAAGGCGCAAGGACGAATTTAAGAAGCTTAAAATCGCGAGGCAATGAGCTGCCATGTTTAATACAATCGCTGCTAATATACGCCGGGCGTGCACGCAGATTCGCGACCAAAAACTATAAAATTCAAATTGAACAATTCGCCGCGTGTGTTGTGCAATAAAACGTCAGGAAAGAAGTTAGAAGAATACAGGTCAGTCGCCTTCCTTTGTTTCTAGCAACTATGTTAGCATTTTCTTATCTCGATCAAATATTAAATGTAAAGTTGTCAGGTTCCGCTTCTGCAAATTACGAACGATTTTTGGCCTAACTAGTTTCGGAAGATAATGCTCTAATTGGAATTTAGCTGGACGATTTAGGCAATTACATTTTATTATATCTTTCATTAAAAAATTAGACGATTCTACCGTTCAGGAATTTGAAATGGATACTAGAAATACGCCGATTCCTACCTTTGGTAACCTAGTAAATTACATGAGAAGCAGGTATAAGGTCTGTCAAAATACTAAATCGCTCAATAATAATAATTATTATAAAAATAATAGTCATAATACTAAACCGCACATACGCACCCTAAACATATACCTAACCCGCAGTCGTACGTGTCATGTTCTTTGAATAGCAAATGTATGTGCGTCAGTGGCAATGTTTCTCATGAACATTTTTTTAAATGTCCCGCGTTCATGAAGTTGTCTCCGGTTGATCGTTTTAAACGTATTAAAGAGAGGGGAGCTTGTGTGAACTGTTTAAGTTTAACACATAAGACAATTAATTGCAAATCGCAAAGTACCTGCCGCATGTATAATAATAAGCATCACTCACTCATTATTGCATTTTGATAAAAAATAATAATTTAGTCATTCAACTGACACAGCCGCCGTCTCCAGTGTGTCTGGTCAACTAATTGGTTCGGCCAACGTCTCGCTGTGTACAACCTCGGTACAAAGTCCGCGATACCGTAATACTACAGCTGTTAGTCAGACAAGGAGTACAGTGTTACTGGCCACCGCTCAGGTTGTGGTTCACTATTATAAGGGAGATGCGTTTGTGGTTCGCGCGCTGGTTGATTTGGCTTCTCAATCGAATTTCATTACATTAGACTTATATAAAAGATTAGGTTTACAACCATCCGCTAACCATCCGCTAGCCATCCGTATCAGGGGCTGGGAAAAGGCTATTAAGTCTAAATAAAATTATTTAATTTGCAAATTTTCCGCCAAAAAAATGTGTATACGTATTATGGCGTAACAAAACAGACAAAATAGTGCGCTAAGAATGATAGGGACTTACCGGAAGCTAAAACTCCCACATATATCCAGCTCCACACAATACATACCACGAAACTGTTTAATTAGCACCGAAATTACCGCATTCGAAAGTATGATCTGCTGCCAACGTATGCTCAGTGTCATATCAGTTGTCAAAAACATTCGTCCAGATACTGGGCACACGTTGGCAGCAGATCATACTTTCGAATTAGTCCATACTTGCAATAAAGGATTAAAATTAAATGTACTAGAACAATTAGAAATTATTAAATGTAATAACGAAGACTCAATTACACTGTTAAACGAACAAACAAATTTGACAAATTCACCCCTGTTACACATGTTTAACAACAACGGTGCTACCCCCACCATGCGTACTCACTAAAGCACACCCGCACGCGAACTCGCGAAACCCTATAAGTAGAGCGAGTCGTATGCGCGCGCGCTAGTATCTGCTCGACCTTCGTGGAGTGCAATCGATTTCTCCTGATGATGCTTCGGTTACGAAGCGAAACGTACGTTGAGTTTTTAGTAGTATGTGTATTGTTGGTGCTAATTAAACAGTTTAGTGGTGTGTATTGAGTGGAGCTGGATATATTTGGGAGTTTTAGCTTCCGGTAAGTCCAATTCATTCTTAGCGCACTATTTTGTCTGTTTTGTTACGCCATAATACGTATACACATTATTTTGGCGGAAAATTTGCAAATTAAATAATTTTATTTAGATTTAAGTATGGATTTCCGCAAAGTAACGCCTTCTTCTATCAAGGCTATTAAGTGTCACACACGTCTTAAATTATATTCGCGCCATTATTTAAATTACAATTACATATAATATTTCCGCAATGGTCGTCGATCGTATCACAGACAACCTACCGACCGCTCAGGTAGATACATCGGCTCTGTCTTATCTTCACGCGATGCCACTGGCTGATAATGAGTTCGCTAAGCCCGGTCCTATACAATTGTTAATTGGTGCCGAGGTTTTCCCTCACTTAATAATTCGAGGTATAGTTTCTAGACATATTTATCCGCTCGCTATTGAGACTACCTTGGGAGTTATTATCATGAATTCCGTGCCCACTTTAAAAACCGCGAATAATACATTTTCAACGTCATGTTGCGCCGTAGTTCATGAGGATATGAATGAGATACACGCCCCGCCCCCTCTGAGTAAAAACGATAGTGAATGTGAAGATCATTTTCTTACCACCACGTCTCGAGATGAGAGTGGCCGCTATATGGTGTCATTACCGTTCTGTGGAGATCCGTTTACTTTAAGTGATTCCTATAAAATTGCTTTCAGGAGATTCCTTTGCTTGGAGCGTCGGTTAAATAATAATCCTTCGCTTCGTACATCTTATAATGACATTATACGCAGTTATTTGAAAAAGGGATATTTATGACCCACGCACATTAATTCCCTCGCCAATCGGTGGCAAAACTTTGTTGCAAACCGAGTAGTAAAGATTACTGAAAATGTACCTGCTAAGTGTTTTCATCATGTAGCAGGTATAGAAAATCCTGCTGACTGTTTGTCTCGAGGTTTAACTCCTGACAAATTAGTAAACCATCCCTTGTGGTTTCAAGGGCCCTCATGGCTGTCTAATCCTCTGTCAGACTGGCCTATTAACAATTTTAATCATGACGATGCCCCTGACGATATACCAGAGCAACGTTCAGCCGCTTGCCATGTGGCTGTCAAAGAAACAGCCTCAGACTAATTGATTTATAATCTCGTTAGCCGCGTGAACTCTTAAGTAATCGCGGTACTTAGGGTTATTGTTTATATTTATACATAAGTTAAGTTAATTAATTATTACTTAAGTTATTTTAAGTGATACTTTATCCGCAAACTTTCCAAATATGGAAGTATAACTCGTCGTGAGTTAGTTTTCGCAGAAAATAAATTATAATTCTGTACCTCAGAAGCAAAAAACTGTAAGTGCCTCAGTCACCATTTTACACAATGAACGATTTTGTATTATAATTTGTGATGTGTGGACTTTTACGATCATTTAAATTAAAACAATAAAAAATATGAATTATCACTTTTATTTATATTAAAATAAAGTTATTCTGCATTAACATTTTGAACAATTACTTTTTTAATTTTTATAATTATTAATACTTAAAACAACAACTTAAAAAAAACTGCATTCACTTACAGTGTTATACTAATATACGATTGTAGACTTATTACAGATACGACATTAAAGTATTATTTTTCATTGTTTAGTTTTAAGTTTTTTTTACACAAAACCTTTTTTACATCCATACATACATACATATCTTCACGCCAAGTCCCTTACGGGGTAGGCAGAGAGTATCGAGTGCCAGACCTCACGATCCTGACAAACCTTTTCTGCTTCCTTCACATTCATTACCCTTTTCATACAAACACGCCGGTTTCGGAGACTCTTGACACCACCCTCGGATAATATCCGATTGATCTGATCGTGAAATGTCAGCCTTGGTCTTCCCGGGTAGATACCCGGGGACAGGTAGGTATGTATGTACATCGGGGGTATGTAGGTACATCCATCCACATATCTGCTTTGTCAATCTTATGTCTGTCATTCTTTCCACATGACCGAACCAGCGGAGCATGCCCTTTCGCATTTTAACACCAACACTTTCTTTCAATCCCACTCTTTCTCGGATCTCACTGTTACGAATGCGGTCAGCGAGCGTTACACCACAGATTTTCCGTAGTGCTCTCATTTCGACTGCATTTATCCTACTTTCATGCTCTTACTTACATACCCAACTCTTACTTTTATACCATAACTTCAAATTGCGGTATTTTTTTTCCTTTTTGATTACAGAATGGGCTATATCAACTTTGAAATGTGTATGCCCACAAAGTAACAATTTTATGCTTAATAACGTTAAGGTTGGTGTATGTTAGAAGCCAAAAATAGCAACATATCAGTATTGTACTCCTATTTTGCCCAGTACAATTATCAGATCAAATTGTTATTTCTTTTTCTGATGGGCCTAATAGTTCAAAACCCATTCAATTATACAACATGATTCATTCCACATCACGCAGCAAAAGAGTTTTGGGTCATTGTGCAACTTTCATTGAGTACCCACAATTTTCTCAAACAATATGTCTCAGTTTAATCAACAGAGGAGTAGTCAAACATTTTTTCATATCCAGCATCATAGCCAATCTTTTTCTTAGAATTTTTGATGTCTTCTTTTTCTTTTTTCTGTTTTATTATATCTGTTACTAGAATCGTTTAAGTGTTTCTGCTTCATCTCTTTCTGATTCTTCACTTCATTTACATTAGTCTCTTGCTGCAGTAGCTGTTTGTATTTGTCACATGTATCATTACTGGGGTAGTAAAATGCAAGATTGAATTCTTTGTTAAATATTTTACGATACAACCATTCTTTGCCAACTAACTCACTATAAACCTGATCTTCAGTACATTTCTAAAGATAAGCATTATGCACTTTAGTGATGTTCCATTCCAGTTCTAAATACTATTGGCTGGTTCAGCCTAAATCTTCAGAAGAGGAAGAAGAACCTTCCGATAGAGGTACATTTCTTGGATCTACAGAGTTTCTTTACCCATGAGAATGACTATCCCCTTCCATTACAAAAGAAACGGAAGGACTTTTGTTCGCCCAATTAGTAATTCTAAGAGGTATCCAATCAAAGTCAGCCACAAACGGGTTATAAACACTGGAATCAGGAACACTTGGTTCAGGAACACTGAGTACAGGTTCACTGAGTTCAGGTTCACTGAGTTTAGATACACTGAGTTTAAGTACACTGAGTTCAGGTACACTGAGTTCAAGTTAGTACACTAAGTTCAGGTACACTGAGTTCAAGTAAGTACACTGAGCTCAGGTACATTGAGTTCAAGTACACTGCATATTGTTTTAGATAAAGAAGATTATCTTGTACGAGAGCCTAGTAATTTACTGGAGACCGGCACAAAAGAAGAAGCGTAAAGAAGAAGAAGCTGAAAAGCGTGACTCATGGACTGTGTCGAATTTCTGCGAATGTGTCACATTTTTTTGTCTCAAAGATAAGAAGTTTTTGGATTTCGTATTTGCTTGTTTTGTACAGAAATCTGTTGCTTAGGATGATTACTACGGCTATTAGATGGAGATTGTCGATAAAGTTAGTCGTCTTCGTTATCATGTGGTTTTATTGTGTTAAGAATGGAAGAAAAATAATAATCAGATTGGAACCTGATAGTTAGGATGCTTCGCTCCTGCTTTTCAAATTTTACGTAACCCATATCTCCACAGTTACACTACAATGCAAATAATGTCGTTTTGTAAATATATTAACAAAACAATGTAACTTTCAACATGCTTTAAAACACAATGCTTAGTAATCAGTGCAATATAATGTAATTCCTTTTATACATCAAATCTTAACTGCAGAATAATGTAACTCCACACTTACCTTAAAATGCCCATGTCAATTATCATTGCTTTTTCCAATAACAATAACGTATCGTCACACATACAGTAAATTGTTTTCGTACCTTTTATGACATTTTACTGTATTTCACTTACAGTTAAATAATTAGAAATAGTACATATGCTTACAGTGTTACACAATTTGAAAAATCAAGCTTATGATAACTTTTTGAACATACAGTTTTAATCATTAGAAAGACCTTTTGAAGTTCTATACAAATCACCGAGAAGCAGAAAACGGTAAAAAACGGACTTACACTGTTATGCTTCTGAGGTACTGACATGTATGTAATGTCATAGAGTGTGACTAGACTATGTTCCGCTTGCCTTACACACATATAGCAAAAACTTGTCTTCACTTTTTTGTTTGCATTTGTATGTGATGGCCCTGTATTTTTTTTATTTTATTGATCTAAGGTTGATCAGCAGAATAATCACCTATCTTCACACACAAAATCGATACCTAAACATCACTCCATTGTAAAGTAAAAGAATGACTTACAAACAACATATTTAGCATTATTAATGGTACGGCTAAACGCAACAACAAATATTGGCTATTTAAATCAATTTAGGCATTTTAGGTTATGAGAGTTTGTCAAAACGGAAAGGTAAAAAATTGTTCAACCAAAATTGGATATTTTATTCATACAATATCTAAAATAACTCACCAAAGTAATACTCTACTTGACGAATGATTGCGCTATCCAATTCAGATTCTTCTTCATTATTTTCGGTATCGTTTGATTTATCTGAGTTCTGGTTTTCGGTTGCGTCGTCAGTAATATTCTCGGCTTCTGTTTTATCTTGGCCATTACTTTCTACACCCTTTTCCCTTTCCTCAGTCATCGTAGCACTAAAAAAACCAAGTATTGAAATATCATATTGCATTAAGCATTCTCTTGCATTTTATTGCATGATACTTACAATGTTAATGTCGACTATTCTTTAATAAATAAACTGTTACAAATGTTTTGTAATTTGTTTTAACACACAAGACCGCAAATCATGTAATTCCTGAATATCGTTTCAAACACGTGTTCACAATTCACATGAGGTAAAATTGCGAGAGAAAACAACCCAACTCAACCGGCGCCTAAACTTGAAAGACAAATCACAAATGTCAATTTACCTGCCAAAGTCAAAATTCAAAACTATTAGTGATGTCCTTGGCAACGATATTTGATTTTTTTTAAAGTTAATTTGCCCCTTTCTGGGGCCGGCTCAGACCTTTAGACCATGCTGCCATGTCTTCCTCATTAATTATTTCATCATTAGTTACATGTCTTCCGTTAATGATTCTTATACAGTCATTAGTCACTATTCACAAAGTCACGTGAGGCTCTTGAGTAAAGCGGCGGTCACTTTAAAAAAGCTAACTTTGGGAGATTTCCGGCAGCGAGGAAATTTACGATGCACTATTTTCTTCATGATTATTTCATTTGTGCACGTTCACTGAACAAAACTAAACTAATTCCCACCTAAATTAACTAATTTCACTCAATATAAACACGAAAATCAATAATTATGAAAAAATACGACCATCTTCATTCACGATGGCGCCAAAACTCCCAACGATATTTCAGTTAGTAGGAATTTAGTTAGTACCTTTCCAAAATAAAAAATACATTTCGTTAATGTTCAAAACTGTTTTGGGGTAGGTATCTTAAAATGGTTGCATATTTTTCGTAATTATTGAATTTATTGTGACTAAAATTAATCAAACAAGGTTGCATTTTGTTCAATATCAGCGCACAATTGAAATATTTATGACAAAAACAGTGAAACTCACAAAATGAGCTTGAGTAAGACGATTACTTTAGGTACTAAAGACCCTGACATGACATCCTTTAACGACTTAAGGCTACTGTTTACCTATTATATTAAAAAAATATTAAAGGATAAAACGAATAAATAAAAGCATAAAATCCTCAAAGATCATATGTAAATGTATTGGTATTTGGTTGAATTCCATTGTAAACACAAAACATGTTTTTAGAGACTATGTACTTGGAGTAAGTAGGTACCTTAAAATTAAAAAATAAAAATAAGTAAATCAAAAAGATTTGGTAAAGTGGCCCCCGATCCTTTAGTCATGACCTTAACATGACATTCTATAACGACTAATGACCATAATAAATGAAATTTAAGAAATTATGAATTGAAAATAAATAACAAGATGATTTAGGAGTACTTCGCAGCATGGTCTAAAGGTCTTAGCCGGCCTCAGAAAGTGGCAAATCAACTAATAAATAAGAGTTTTGGCGCCATCGTTAAAAAAGATGGTCGTTTTTTTTTTAATTATTGAATTTTGTGTTAATTACGAATAAAACTAGTTAATTTAGGCGGGAATTAATTTTGTGCAGATAAAGTACATAAGTGAAATGCTTATGAAGAAATGAAATAAGTGTATCGTGTATTTCCTCGCTGCCGCCAAATCTCCTAAATTGAGCTTGATTAACGAAGCTACCGCTTTATTCAAGACCCTGATATGATTTTGACTTATGACTATGACTAATGATCTAAAATGACTAAAGACTGTTAAAAATAATTAATTATTACGGAAGAAAGGCAGCATGGCCTGAAGGTCTAGTCGGCCCCAAAAAGGGGCAATTTAACTTAAAAAAACAGTAGCAGTTGTGGGACTGCCGATAGAAGTGAAAACGGAACTATTAAGTTGAGAGTAATTAAAACTATATGCAAAAATTATATGAATTTTTTTATATTTTATTTATTAGTTTCATATGATGAGTTAAACAAATCATGAACAAAATATAAATACAAAGTGGTTGAAAAAATAATTAATATACAATTATCTTGTCAGTCAGAAATAGTTGATGTATTAGTGTATACGTGTACACAGGCTACTGCGCGTGCGCTAGTCTGGCTCTCCATAGCTATAGACATACTATTATCATTAGCATGTCGGTGACGCGAACCGAGGATTTTACCCTCTACCAAAACGTTCAACGCGCCTAAAGAAGTTATCACTTCAAAAAATAAGAGTTTTGGTGCCATTGTGAATGAAGATGGTCGTATTTTTTCATAATTATTGAATTTCATCTTAACATTGAGTGGAATTAGTTAATTAAGATGGGAATTATTTAGTTTTGTTCAGTGAACCTGCACAAATGAAATAATCATGAAGAAATTAGTGTTTCGTGAATTTCCTCGCTGCCGCCGAATCTCCCAAAGTGAAATTGTGTAAAGTTACCAGCTTGTGTAAAGTTACTCAAGAGCCTGACGTGACTTTGTAAATAGTGACCAATGACTGTAAAAGAAGAAAATTAATACAGAAGACATTATTATTATTATTATTATTAACTCTTTATTGTACACAACAACAAAAAAATACAGAAAAACTTAATACTAAAATAAACATAAGTACAAAGGGCGAGCTTATCTCAAATTAATGAAATTTCTTCCAGCAAACCCGTTAAAGGAAAACAATACATAAATGGAATATGTAGACCTGGTGTACAAAACTATACAAAAAAAATAAGACAAGAAGAAGAAGACATTGTGACTATTGACGAAACAATTAATACGGAAGACGTAGCAGCATGGCCTAAAGGTCTTAGCCGGCCCCAGAAAGTTGCAAAATTACCTTAAAAAAATAAAATAAAAAAAGGAGGTTGGCGGGAATGGTCGGAGGGGGAAGGCGCGCTTTTCGAGGGTTCCCTCCAATCTCTAAGCTAAAAATGTGTAATCTAATGTAAAAATGTATAATTTGTAAATTAATTAAAGTGTAAATATTACTTAGATGTTTGTAAATGAGATTTAGTAAATAAACTGTACTAGTGAAAGACTATTGTAGTGTTTTATCACGACAGAAGAGGCAGAGGCCTGAACAAGAAAAAAAATTGAAGACGAAACGGGAAAAAGACATGAAATATTAAGATATGGGTTTATTACGTAATATAAGACTAGTATAAAGTATAGAGGTAAAAATATTAATGATAAAAATACTTTATGCCCTGACGTAGAAGTTTTGGCGCCATCATGAAAGAAGATGATTATGGTGTTCAGAATTTTGGTTTTAAAATTTGTGTGAAAATAATCATAATTCAAGGATGTGACGTACTATAAAACAAATGAACAAATATATAAACTTCAAGAAATTAAAATTAAAGACGTATTGAAGGACTCAAATAACCTTTGTATTAGTGAAGGAAATGGGCGTGTTCGGCCGAATTAAGTACTTACTAAACTTAGTAAGCCAGTAAGCATAAAAAAATTAAAGTCTTACAAGCTGACTGTAGCACTTTTCGGCGAGGACAGACTTACTGGCTTGACATAACACAAAACACCGGTTTATGTCATATCCCGTACATAAACAATAAGCAAAATGGCGTCGTATATTAAGCCATACTTACTGCGTTAGCACTTATTTTGTGTCCCGGCCGAAAATTTTGTAAGCATAGTAAGTGACTTACAAAATTTTGTAAGTACTTACTTCGGCCGAACACGCCCAATGACTTTTAAAAAGGCGAAGACAGTATGTTCAGAAACAAAAAAAAATATTTTCAAATTTTAATACGAAAAAGAATTTATTATTACGGAAAGCTTGGCAGCATGGCCGAAAAGTCTTAGCCGGCTCCAGAAAGGGGCAAATTAACCTAAAAAAAAATAAATGAAAATAACCCCAAGATGAAAGAATAACCATAGGGCCTAAAACCACCTAAAACTAAAGTTAACTTGTGAAAATTTTGTAGGAACCTTCAAATAATTTAGTAACCGAACAAAAACAGACAGCTATTTCTAAAATACTTCCGACATTCGTATATAAAGAAGACCATTTTTCAGCTATTTGCTTTAACCATGGCTTATTTTGTGGCAGTTGCCATTCAATAGAGAACAATATATTCTGAAGCGAAACAGGTATCTGAAATGGGTGTTAGAGGTCTCACGACTTTTGTTAACTGCAATCAAGATGTTTTTATGAAGAAACACTATCTACACAATACCAATTTAGTCATAGATGGTCTAAGTTTAACTTCTCAATTGTATAGATCATTGAACTGTTTCTCAGCATTTGGCGGCGATTATGACAAGTATGCCTCATTTGTAAGAACTTTTTTCAAGAACTTAAGGAAGTGTAATATTGTTCCTTATGTAGTGTTTGATGGAGGTTATGACAAGAAAAAACTTAGGACTGTTTACAGTCGGCTGCGATCAAAACTTAAAAGTACTATTAGGCTGGATCCTGTAACTCAAGGTAGTTTGCAGATTTTCCCATTTTTACTTCGAGATGTTTTTGTAGAAGTACTTGTGGATTTGGATGTGTATTACACAATCTGCGAATTTGAAGCTGATGATGAAATTGCTTCTCTTGCCAGGCATTTGAATTGTCCTGTATTGAGTTATGATTCTGATTTTTTCATATATAATGTTCTTTATATACCGTTTAACACAATTGAATTAAAACCAAAATATATAGATAAAGATGGGTCAAAGTTATATTCAATAGAATGTAAAATTTATAAAGTGCAATATTTAACTAAACATTTTGGCGGTCTAAGAGAAGAATTGTTACCTCTCCTTGCCATAATGTTAGGCAATGACTATGTTGAAAAGAGAGTTTTTAAAAAATTCTTTTCACAACTCAAACTTCTTAAAAGTAAAAAGAAAAAGAATGACCAACAGAGAAGTATTAATACACTTTTTAAATGGCTACAAAATGAAAATTTAGATTCTGCTATTTCTAAAATACTCGGAAGACTTAAAAAGCATCAACAAGAAAAGGTTTTGTATATCATGAAAAAAGGCATTGAAGGTTACAATAATAAAAGATGTAGGTCTATTGATTATTTTAAATTAAAAAATGATACATTAGAAGAGGATATACTACCGCATATTGAATATCTAGAAGTGACTGATTCTGCAGGTGATATACCTGAAAATTCTGATGAAGCTAGCAATGGGTCTGATACCGATAGTTCACCTGAGGTGAATGAGGAATCTTCAGATGATGAAATTTGTGATGAAGATAAATTATTACCAGATTGGTTTATTCAAAAGCTTAGGCATAATGAAATCCCTCCACAATACTTGAATTTGTACAATCATCAGCTGCATTTTTGTAATCCACAAGCAGAAGATTTCTCAAAGGATGATTCATTTTTGTGCGCCCTAACTATTATGAAGTATGCTTTTGACTTGCTTACAGATTTTTCTTACGATAACTGTACTTATGTCAGTAGAGAAAATAATACCAATTACAAAAAAGTTGTAATTGGAAACGAGTATAGTACTTCCCAATTATACAAGAAATCATTTTCAGATCTAAACACAGATGAATTACATTTGTGCTTTCATCATTTTTTGAAAGAGAAAATGTTAAGCTTAGATTTAAATGTTATTTCTTTGCTACCATCGAATTTTCAATTATTTATGATAGCAATTCTCTGGTGGATTGGAAATTGCAGTGTGCCTATTAGCCATGTCCACAGTATAATAATGTCATACATAATGCTTAATGTTGTTGATGAAAAAACTGGGACTGCACGAGGGCATTTTCATTTTAATAACAAACATAAAAAGAAACTTGATGAATTGCGAACAAGACAAGTTTCTAGTATCATTATTGAGGATGAATTTTATTTAAATAAGAACAAAGTTCAATATGAGGATTGTCTAATTGTAGCCAGTATAATGTTAAAACATTTTGAAATAGATGACAGTATAAGAAAAAAGCCTAAAAGTTATGATATAGAAAGAGTTCACTCTTTTGCACAATTTCAGTGTATATTACAGCAGTTTAACTGCTTAAATATTCTATGTAGGCTGCCTTTCGAAAAGACTATTTTCTCTAAATGTTACAATGGTACTTTTGTTTATAACATAGCTTTAAAATTAGAAAATCAAGTTGAACCTGATGTATTTATTAAACAATATCTCAAAGGTGCTACATCTGTATTGATGTTTTATGAAAGCATATGCAGTTTGTTATATAAATTTCTTAATCAAATGAATTTGTCGACTGTGAAATGGTCCAAAAGAAAGAGAACAAGACGGAAGAAAAATGTAGATGATGTTCTATTTAATTTTGATAAATTGGAATCTGAGGTTATTATATAGTCTATGTAGGTTATAATATATTTAGGTACAAGATTTTTATTTGAGTTTGTTATTTTTATACATCAATAAAATTCGAGAAAGAAGTAGGCAGTTGTTATTTTTGACAAATCCAAAAGTTGATATAAAATTTAGATTAGACATATCATAAGCAATTTGTTGGTAAAACCTTTCTGTCTTGTATTACCATTTCTAAACCTGGCCAGCCAGTAGAAAAAATGGTGAAACAAACTCATCAGCAACTAAGATTTCTGTGAACATAATAAATAAAAAAATGTTACTAATATCAAAGACAATATATATATTTACTAATCTCTGCTAATATTATCTCATTAATTATGCTTCTCTGCAAGAAAATCTTTGGATAGGTAGAATTTTTTTAATGGAGGTGATTTAAGGTTATCAGGAATTTTGTGTATAAATGAATGGGCATGCATAATGAATATATAAAAACTTAGGAAAAACCATAAAGAGTTGTGAGCATCATGTATGACGTGGTGATTATGTATTTTATCGACACTCGGTTCTGTACTAGTGTTGTACTTGTCGTTTTATGTTTTTTGAATTTTGAAAGTGAGTCAGGTCTGATCGCCGAGTGCAATATTATATCAATCTGTGCCCGCTCACCATGCCTAGTTGGGAAGATCTTTATCATTCTGGCACAATGTCACTACTTAGCCATGTATCCAATAGAGTAACTAACGGGCTAGGCTAGGGTTAGGTTCAACAAGTAAGCACAAAGATGGTTTTCAAGCCAATACTGACATCCATCTAAAAATATCATATAAACCTATCTAGTAAAATTACGCTTCTATGATCTAGCGGTCCGGTGTCGTACTTGACTTCTTGAGGTCCCGGGTTCGATCCCCGGGTCAGGACACAAAAATAACAAATGAGTATTTTCAATTTTCTAATAAAAATAACGTAGCCCGGGATTAGTTATGTGCCCGGTTGGCGATTGGCTTGCCACTTATCACATTGTTGGACTTACAGACAATATTAATAACCTATCTAAAGATACAGATAGGCCTTTTTGAGAATTGTTGCTGAAATATTTTTGTTAATAAAATTATCGAAAAATAACAGCGCTTTCCTGGTAACTGAATTAAAATAGCGCGATCTCTAATCGTAGATAGGTTATGAATTAATATTGGCCGTTATTGTCTTCGGCTAGTCGTGGTTGCCGTTGTACTGTCTACCTCTTTTGGAATATGGTCGTGAAGATACTTGACCAAAAGTTTTAGAAAAGTTCAAACAGTCTGTGGAACACTGAAACCGAAATTGATATTTTTTTGCAATTTTACTGTGCTCAAAATACCTATTTAAACAAATTGTGGTTCTTTACTTACTGTCAGGAGACAAATTTAAATATTATTTGACCGATAAACAATATCTGCTTGAGAGCAATATGCAGTTTATACAATTTGCCGGTACCTACATTGATAATACCTACGTATCTTGATAACGTCTATATGTATCGATAAGCTTATCCTGCTTCGATACTAGAATTTAGCGACACCTTACAGTCAGTTTGTTTTAATATCCAAGAAGTTTCAAAATAAAAATGGATAAATCTAGTGAAATATCAAAAGCTCCTGAAACCCCAAGCTCGGAAGAGTCTGACGAAGAAATAGACGAAAGTGTTGAACAACTTAATGAAAGTTTGGCTGACATCAACCCCTTTAATAGGAACTCAAAAAATACGTAAGTACATACCTGTTACGTACTTGTAAATTCATTTTTTAAACAAGAAAAGTGTTGTAATTATATAAACTAGTTGTCGCCTATTGGTCGAAATTCGAACATTATAAATTTTAATTATAAGTTATTCAAATATAAATTCAAATTATTAAAATGTAAAGTTCAGACATTATTAAGGTTCTATTGTGAATGATCTTTTTAAAAAGAACGCCATCTTCATTTTACATTTATCAAGAGCAACTACTTTGTTTCTAAACATTGTACCTAAATACATTTTGTAGTGTTATATATATTTTATCGTTCTCAATATTTTTGTTTGTGAGTCAAATACATGGTAATATATATGTAAGGTTTTTTTAATTAATTGCACTTAATGAGCATTGCTAATGAAATATATTAGCGTTTTGCACTTCTCCTACACAAGTGTGCCAAATTTAATACTCAATTCATCATACTTTCATACACATACAATTATGGTTAAAAGGCCCAAAGTTTTTGCGCTTCGCTTATTATTATTATGATTTCATTTTTAAACACAAACTCACAATTAATATTTAAAAGCCTGTGTAAATTGCGAATAACTGCTCTTACAAATATATAAACGCACCTACGATAAAATAAGTAATTATAATAGTTACATTAGTGTCTACACTGTATAGGTGGTGTCCCTATATTACCAGAGTCGGCAAATATAGCATTCTGATATACTATTAATGGAGGTCGTCTGCTTGAATGCCTTCTTATAATAATCACAAAATTAATAAACAAATGAATGCACTTTATTATTCTCTAAAAATTGCAAAATTAAATGTTATTATTTTAAATAAGTATATCTAATATTTGAAGGACACAAAAGTGGTCTTATGACCTTCGAAGGATCTCACAAAACAACCTTAAGATGAAGGAGACTATGATTCATGTAACAAGAAGTGATGTCGGGATATTAAAGACGAAACCATCGTTTTAAAAAGACAAAAACTTGTGAAATTCATACAAAAGGCGATTAGTGGTCGTTCATGGTATTGAACTGAGGCCGTTCAAACGCATTTTTTCAAAATAACTGCTTTTTTTCAGTGGTAATCCGGACAAAAACCGGCCATCTAAAGACGACATTAAACCGGAACTGATGCAATATGAAACAAAGGGAGAGAAATATCTAATCATATTTAACCAGCATAAGTTCAAGAAGACAAAATACTACGAGTAAGTTTTTCTCTTTTTAGTCTTAATTTCTTTTCTGCAACATGGCAGGGGTTTTATATTTCGAGATGACAGTAATTTCTACTAATGAGTTGTTTCATTTTTCTAAGTCAGACTGGCCTGGTTGATTCCAGTATGTACCGGTTCCCCTGAATGTGTCATACCGCCTTTAGTGCTGACCATTGTCGTGTACCGAGTTGAAGTGTAGGGTAGCGGCAATCTTACCTATACTTGAGGTTTTACCTTCCAGCCAAGTTTGCAACGTAACTTTATAAATATTGGCGTTTATAGGCAATTTGTATATCTATGTGTATGTATATTATATCGTTAAGAAATCTGTCGCTTTTTATGTGAGTGGTCAGCGATTAAGCATACTGGAGCCCTTACCACGAGTTTACGACTTGTCAAGTTTACTATACTCGCAACAGTCTGTAAATTATTATTTGTATGAAAACTTTGAACGGCGGCGCCTCTGTTGGTAATTAAGAGAAACACATTTTTTGAGACCAGAACCATGAATTGGTATAGATTACCTTTGGTAAGTTACGTGTCGAAATCTATGTCACTTTTCTTTTAAAAATAGGTTTCTCTTAGTTACCAATACAGGCGCTGTTGAAAGTTTTCATACAAATGATTGACAAGCCGTAAACTCATGGTAAGGGCTCAAAAGTGTCAAAGATATCGACATAACTTACCGAACGTAATCTGTACCAACTCATGGTAAAAGCTAGGTTTCCTGATGGTTAGAGACGATGAAGAGAGGCAATCGTGGTTTATAGACACCACAGATGTTACAAGTGCGTCTCTGTCCGGTGTCCTGATGTTAAGTCAATCATGCAAGTCCTACTGTTAGGCCTATTGTAAGTACTGGCTGTCCTACCTTCCGAGCTGGAACAAGACAGCGTCGTTATGGCGGCAGGAATAGGTAAGGCGGTGGATTCCTACTCGGGCAAATTATTGCACAAAACTATCACCAATGATCTTGTTGGTAATGACCATTTCATCCTGTGCTTGCTTTTAATGATGCTTTTCAAATAAAGAAAAGAAAGGGTCTTGCTTAGAATCGCAAAAAGTTTACCACACAGGAAATTTGTTCATATTATTTGATCATTGAATACCGTGAAAGCGTTTTTGTTAGTTTTAGGACCAGGGCGCCAAGATGTAGAGGGCATCAGATTCTGTACGCTATATATTATTTACCCTATACTATGGGTTCGAACAGCATGTAGGGGGCGACGTACAAATTACGCCCAGGGCGCTGCTATTACTAAAACCGCTACTGGATTAGAGGGAAAGGGGGCGAGACGGGTAAGGTATCGTTGAGGGAGATATAGCTGAGGCGCAATCATAGGTCATGATTTCGACGTGTTTCCTTAATTATTAAATTTATCATGATGATGAAATGTTTGCATAACCAAAGACAAGACAACACGGCGGGAGGACAACACAATACTTACATAATTCCTCGCTTAATAAATGTTCTGCCTAGCGAAGTATGTAACTCCCTGACTCAAAAAAATATTAAATATAAATTAAAAATGTATCTATTAAGTAACATAGATTTATTTTCTAAGGACTTTTACTAGGGAGCATTAATTACTTATTTGTTATGTAGTATGAAGCTTTGGTATAAACGAATACATGTTACATAGATAAATAATGTGCCTACGTGCACGGCGAAGAAAGCGGCATTCAATATTAAACCCAGTGGTTTTAAGAAATGTCTCATATGTATATGTATAATAAGTGTAAATTTTTGGTAATAAATAAAAAAAAATAAATAAATAATTGTATTTACTAATCTCTATTACCTACAACTCAAAAACCGCTAGTAGGACGTTAATATTTTTTTTCTGACATTGGAAAGAAACAAGCAGACGGATTTCCTGATGGTAAGAAATTCACGCCGCCTAGAGACACCAAAGGTGGTAATGGTGCGTTGCCAACCTGAGGCCGGGATGTTAGGCCTCGAGCAAAGGTAAGTTTACCGGCTACCTTACCATCCAAACCGGAGCACGTCAAGGGCAAGCATTGGACATTATGGCGACAGGAATAGGTAGGGCGGTGGTACAAATCCGGGCGAGTCGCTGCTGAACTATACCACTTAGTAAATTTGGGACCATTTCGATCCCTTTATTCAGTTATCTATATTTAATCATTAGCTATCTTTCGAAACTACCTAATGAAGTAGTTTTTATGCAGTTTTACTGCGCTTAATACCCACTCGTATAACAGTGGGAGAATCTTATTTGGTATTTTGCAATTTCACTGTGATTAAAAAATAAAAAGAAATGTTTATTTACAGTTACCGTCAGCCTTCAACACGAGTTGGTACCAACGAGGACGTTTTAAGGTTGACAACCTTATTTGAGGGTATGAATTATAAAGTTATAGTGCATCATGATCTGGATTGTGATGACATCACGGATGAAGTTTCCAGAAGTAAGTAATAATGTTTTAAATAATCAATTTCCATTGGTCACAAAAAAGAAGTTTTTTAAATCCGTATCTTCAAAGAGTTAGGCTCAGTTTTTTTTTATGATATTGGAAGGCAACAAGCAGACGGATTTCCTGATGGTAAGAAATTTCCGCCGCCTAGAGACACCAAAGTTGGTAATGGTGCGCTGCCAACCTGAGGCCGGGATGTTAGGCCTTGAGCAAAAGTAAGTTTACCGGCTACCTTACCCACCGAACCGGAACACGTCATGACGTTATGGCGGCAGGAATAGGTAAGGCGGTGGTACCAATCCGGGTGAGTTGCTGCGAAACTCTACCACCTAGTCAGGTGTCGCGGTGTTAGTGACAGTAAGCCTTCGCTCGCCTTTTACGAGCTGCCTGGCAGGAAGGCAGATGGTCTATTCTTCAAAGGAGCCCGGACCAACACGGCAACCACAACCACAGCAACCTCTATTAGGTATCTGATGAAGTTACTGCAGTCCCACAATGTGATAAGTGGCAAATTAACTGGCCACTTATTATGTAATCTCTGACAACGTTGTTTTTATTTGAAAATTGGAAAAATATGTTTTGAGCAATCCGACTCTGATTATCTTTTTGAGCTACCTGGTAGGAAGACAGATAGTCTATTCTACATATGAGACTTGGACCAACGCGGGCTCTGCCTCTCGTAAGAGGCTAGCATAGATTAGCTGTTAATTAAACTATTGTTATTTTTATTCTTATCGTTTAACGTTTAATACGAATTTCATATTATCGTTGTAAATCTTTTGTTGTAAATAATATATGTGGGAACATCTCGGAATCATTAACAGTCATTCGAATCAGAATCAGAAGAATTCACGTTAACCACACAAGTGGTACTTGTGCTGGTCGATTTTTTTATAAACTACTACCGGATGGGCATCGTAGCCACACACAGAAGATTCGGCGAAAGAAACTTAACGGGCTTGTCTTTTTCCAATATTAATAGTTACATTATAAACTAGATAAAAAATACAAATTGCAATCTAATTTTAACTTAAATAAAAGTAACAAAGTGCAACAAATCACATTACAAATTGCAGTGGGAGATTGAAACCTCTGTCCTCTATCCTCAAGCATGTCCGTTTTCCAAATACTCTAATAGCCTTTCTAAAATGATTTTGCTTTTAGACATTTTTTAAACTTATTTAAAGAAGAAAGAATAACCAATTGGTAACATGGCAAAGAAATAAATTAAGTCGGTTTTTTGAGTTTTATTTATTTAATAATTAAATGTTTTATTAAGTAAATAATTATTTAATAAATAATATCCCCTCTGTGGTCTAGCGTTTCAGTTGTTTGGTCTTGACTGCATAAGGTCCCGAGTTCGATTTCCGGGTCGGGCAACAAAAATAAAATTGGGTTTTTCCAATTTTCTAATAAAAAAATGTTGCTCGCGATTGGATATGTGCCCGGTTGGCGATAGACTTGCTACCTATCACATTGTGGGACTTAGTGTCTTCGGCTAGTCGTGGGTGACCTGGTTGTGCCTCTGCCTACCACTTCGGGGATATGGGCGTGAAGATACTTTACTAATAAAATTTACCAGTCAGCCAGCTGGACCATAAAGAGACATCGTGCCTGTGCTTCGCGATTTTGACACATGGCGAGCAGGGAGGCGAATTGTATGCTGCTGACCGTTGTTACTCGCTCTCAGACTTGACAACATTACTGGAACATGGTCACAAAAGCCTGGTGGGAAAACCAAAGCTCTTTTTTATTCAGGTGAGAATTTTTTTACCGACTCTAAAAAGGAGGAGGTTCGTAAATCAGCCTTTGTTACGCGATAATTGAGCCAATGGTTACCTAATAATGATGGTTTATAAAAGGTAGTTCTTCGTTGGCAATACGTTATTGGTATTAAAATGAGAAAAGGCATGCTCCGCTGGTTCCGTCATGTGGAAAAAATGACGGATAAAAGATTGACAAAGCAGATATACAATGTGGATGTATGTAGGTTTTTTTTTTTTATGATATTGGAAGGCAAACAAGCAGACGGATTTCCTGATGGTAAGAAATTCACGCCGCCTAGAGACACCAAAAGGTGGTAATGGTGCGTTGCCAACATGGGGCCGGGATGTTAGGCCTCGAGCAAAAGTAAGTTTACCGGCTATCTTCCCCTCCGAACCGGAACACGTCATAACGTTATGGCGGCAGGAATAGGTAAGGCGGTGGTACCAATCCGGGCGAGTCACTGCTAAACTCTACCACCTAGTCAGAATTCACGGTGTTAGTGACGGTGAGCCTTTTCTCGCCTTTTACAGGCTGCCTGGCAAGGAAGGCAGATGATCTATTCTACAAAGGAGCCCGGACCAACACGGGGGAAAAATCCGGTATCCGGGGAGACCTAGTATGACATTCAAATATCAAAAAAAGTATCTTCACGCCCATATCCCCTAAGAGGTAGGCAGAGGCACAACCAGGGCACCCACGACTAGCCGAAGACACTAAGTCCCACAATGTGATAGGTGGCAAGCCTATCGCCAACCGGGCACATTTCCAATCCCGACCAACATTTTTATTAGAAAATTGGAAAAATCCAATTTTGGGTTGGCCGACCCGGGATTCGAACCCGGGACCTCGTGCAGTCAAGTCCAACACCCGGACCGCTAGACCACAGAGGCGATAAATTCAAATATCAATTCGTTTTAAAGAGTTTTATCCGAGGTTGGTATCAAGAAACTCTCAAGATGGCGTGGTTGCTTGAAATGTTAACATAAAGGAAGCCAGGCCGTCTGTAAGGATCGTGGCGTTTGGCACTCGATACTCTCTGTCTTCGTCAGGTAATTGACGTGAGGATATTTATGTGTAATGCGTTATTCGTGTAAAATACCAGGATAGCTGATTCATGAACAGGGATTTGTTAATTTTGATTAATATTCATTAAGGAAGGTATTTGACTTGTTAGAGAAAGCATATAGTGTTAAGATCTTGTAGAAAAAAATATAGAATAATAAGATCTTATAGTAAAACAATTGTTATAATTATTAACCAAATATAATACATCAAGATAATTTGGTCTCTGAGGAGATTGTTTCGCCGTTTCTTCTCCTCTCTGGCTAGGTTTTGAAACGGTGGTAGTTTACAGAAAAATAGGGTTAAATTTAATTATGGTTATAAAATGTATGGTAATAAATAATTAAACTAAAAGTATACGTAATTAAATAATATTTCTTTGATAAATATTAAAATATTTGCATACCAAAATGTGGTAGATTATGTTGATGTACTTAATTTTTTTGTAACATCTCATAAAAACACATATTCCGCAAATACATTCATTTCATTTTCATTTTTCGTTAATGATTATTAAAAAAAATTGCACGACTTATGTAATAGTAATCTCATTAATAAATGGGGCTTAGTTCAATTGAAAATTGAATATTTTATTATGTTTTTATAAAGATGTAATCGATTCTCGTGGGAGAGAAAATAAACATATTCTTAAGTCCATTCTGATAAAATTTATTCTTGTTTTTAAATATACGAGTATATGCACCTAATCTACTTTTTGTATCGTAATGTTTTACTAAGTAATCTTCTTCATTCGTATACCTACGTATTTCATTTTTAGGACGTAAAGTTGGGTAATGGAAATGTGAAAAGCACTGTATCGAAATCGAACTACTTAAAAGAAAGGTATGCGTGGTTTAATAAAAATATGCGCATCGGATATATGATTACAGATCCTTTGTTTTTTCGTCGATTAAAAATGAGAGCAAGAATTAGCCACACGTCTTGCGGAATTGTGCAAGATATTAAAAGCTCAACAACATCATGAAGCTTTTGTTTTAAAATCTTGGCTTTGGCTTTAGAATTTGTCACTAGTCAAGTTATTAAAATAAATATTTAAAAAAATGAAATTAAGACAGAAATAAAGCAAGATATAAATGTAAACCTAATTATATTTGGATACATGAAAAAAAAAGAAAATTATTACTAACGAGGCAGCATGCCTTTAGTTGTGGGCCGACCCTGTGTAGGCACGAAACGAAAAAAAGAAAAAACAAAAACCTGTGACCGGACTCTATCTTAAACTTTAAAATACATTCCTCAGAAGTTTTATGAGTGTTTTACATTTTTCCAGGCATGCAGAGGGAAGTCAATAGACAGTGGACGAAGACTAGAATATGATGGTCAGGAAGCGTCTATAATCTTGCCTTCGCATGCCGATTTTTTCTTCTTGTATTCTTCTGTCGAAGGTACGTTGGTAAATAGGAACATCGAGGCCATAAATTATATACTTTTAAAGGATGAGACAAAATTCTTCCATGGTATGGGCTATGATACAATGCTCGATATAGGCACCTACTTAGGTGTATGATTTTATGTTTTACAATCCAAAAAGCTTACGTAAATCAAAATAAAATTATTTAATTTCCAATTTCCCGCCAAAAAAATTGAATACGTATTATGGCGTGACAAAACAAGCAAAATAGTGCGTTATGAATGAATTGGACTTACAGGAAGCTAAAACTCCCAAATATATCCAGCTCCATACACCACACACCACCAAACTGTTTTATTAGCACCAACAATACACACACAAATAAAAACTCAACGTGCGTTTTGCTTCGTAACCGAAGTATCATCAGGAAAACTCGACTGCACTCCACGAAGGTCAAGCAGATACTAGCGCGCGCGCATACGACTTACGGATTACGGACGAAGCGAAAAAGCTTACGGATTTTTTGATAGTAAGAAACACACACCGCCTATGTACACCAAAGGTAGTATTCGTGTGTTAGAAACTTGAGGTCGGGTTTTTAATTTTACCCGTTCACCTTAGGTTTATTTTTTTACAATATTGACAATTTTACAGTTCAGAGGATATGGAATCAGGTGAACTGAAAATAAATATCCCAACGTCAAGTTTAAAACACACCAATACTACCTTTGGTGTCAGTAGGCGGTGTGTTTTTCTAGAATGTACATTTAACATTTAATTTGGTACACCATTTTTACATTAGCTCGCATTTAGTTAACAAAACGCGAGGTAATGCGGCTTGTTAATAGCTTTTAGGCCAACAAAAAAAGCTTCAATTATTTCATTCAATCGCTTAAAATGTATTTTTTCCTTAGATTTCGTCTCCTACAGAGATCGGGAAGGATCATTCCTGATTCAAGAGTTGTGCGATGTAATAGAAGAATACAGGGATCAATACGACCTCCTGCACATTACGACGTTGGTACACATGCGGGTTGCGTACCTCCGCAGTACGTATGCTCCGTCAAACGCAAGCATACATGATAAGAAGCAGATGCCAGAAACCAGACATTCCTTGACTAAATTGTTTAAGTTCTAATAAATAATCCATTACATTTATTATTACATTATATTTATCTATTACATTTCTCCTACAAGGTGGTAAAGTTTTGCAGTCTAGAAGGTAGGCTAAAGAAAGAAAGAAAGAAAATTTTTTATTTGCGGAATATGTGTGTAAATGAGATGTTACAAAAATATTTAAGTATATCAACATATTCTACCACATTTTGGTGTGCAAATATTTTAATATTGTTAAAAAAATATTTAATTACATACGCTTTAACTTTTAAGCCAATTATTAATATTTATAGCTAGTTTAATTATTTTAAAAATGAAATTTATTTGCCGAAAATGTGTGTAAAGAACTATAACTAAAGACATTTGTTAATACCAACATATTCTACAACATTATGGTGTGCAAATATCTTTAAAATTATACAGATTTATTATTAAGATTTGTAACATATTATGTTTCAATATTTGAAAAAAAATTAAAATATAATTAGGTTTAACCCTAACTACCATAAGCTACCACCCTAACTACTTGCATAATAGGTCTTCCACCCTGGCATGAGATCAGCGACGCACCTTTAACACGTATGGTGTCTTTAGGCCACGTTTGTTTCTCATTAAGTGAAATAAATGAAATAAGTTGTTACAATAAACATTAATGTCATATACCCAGGGGCGCATCTAGAGGTCAGGAGGCCTGGGGGCAACAAAGGAGTGGTGGCCGAGGGCACGAACAAGCGCCTCATTTGTCGCTGGGTTAACGTACAGGGATTATACTGCTACCAACGCCGAGGTTTCGGTTCGATTCCCGTCAGGGGAAGGCACTAGCGTGATAAACATTAAGATTTCCATGTTTCTAGGTCTGGATGTACTTAAAAAATCTATTCCGGCATCTGTTTAAGTATTCCTATGTTTTAGTATCGTCGACTAACACCTAGAATACAAGCAGTGTTTACTTTGGGGTAAGATACAATTTATGTGCATTGTTTAAATATTTTTATTTGTTTTGTATAAAATATAAAAGAAAGTTAGGGTATTGGGCTTGGCTTCATAGCGTCCCGGGTTCGATCCCCGAATCGGGCAACAAATGTAAATGTGTTTTTTCTAATAAAAACAACGTTTCCTGGGATTTGATAAGTGTGCGGTTAGCGATAGGTTTGCCGCTTATTATTATAGGACTTAGTATCTTAGCTAATCGTGGGTGTCTTGGTTGCACCTGTGTCTAACTCTTAGGTGATATTGGTATGAAAATACTTTTTTTATGCAAAAGATACCTTGATCGCTGAGGAGATTGTTTCGCTTTTTATTTTCTCGACTATCCGCGGGTATTCAGGTAGGACAAGGTTTGAAACTATGGAAACCTACCTAGTTTACGAAAACTAACATGACCATTTTTTTTGAATGACTATTGTGTTGCCAACCTCGCGGTTTTTACAACTTCACTGGGCTTTTAACATGACCACTGGCACGTTCAAAGTACTGAGCGGTAACTTAACCTGTTAAAAATACAGCACTTTACCTATTTCTGCTGCCATATCTATTCTTTTATGTTCCGGTCCAGAGGGTAGGCTAACCGGCAGACTTATCCATATGCCTAACGTCCCGGACCCTGTAATGCAAGGTGACGAATAGGGCTACAATATTCTTTGCAGCGGTTTTAGCCGATAGGAGGCCAGCATAACTTGCCACCTCCCTCGAAAGCGGCGGGTTTCAATTAGAATTTTCACTCGTTAAGGCTCCATACTTAGTCAGCCAGAAGAGCCAATCACCGCACTCCCTCGTTCCATGATTACTATGGAATATTGCGCTCTAAAGTAAACGTCTTAAGCGACAAATCACTATTTTTGACACTATAAAAGTAAATTGAAAAAAGTATAAAAACTGAAACACTTATCTTTTAGGTATAGTAATTATCTATGTTTATGTTAAATCTGGTGTCGATATTTTCATAATTGAAGTAGACAGTTGGGTTTTGCTTTCGAAAAAGAGTTAACTTTTTGTTTTTTTTCTATCGAGCAAAGTGAAATGAATCGTGTTTTGGAAATAATAGTCTTGTAGTGGCTTTCGCAAGCTTCCTACATTCTTTCGATGATGATTATGTTAATTAAGTAATGATTAAAATAACTATAGTTTTCGGGACTTGCTGATACTATCCTATTAATATTATAAATGCGAAAGTTTGTATGTATGGATGTATGGATGTTTGTTACCCTTTCACGCAAAAACTACAAAGCCGATTACGATGTAATTTGGTATGTAGGTAGCTGAATACCCAGAATAACATATAGGCTACTTTTTATCCCGGAGTTAACGCGGGATTGGGACTTACGCGGGTGAAACCGCGGGGCGCAGCTAGTTTAACATAAAGTTCTATGAAACAAACACTTATGACTCAAACACTGATTATTTATCTTAAAACTATAATAAAATGATTATATGATATTTTATTGATTAGTACTGACTGATTATGCTAGAGGCTAGAGAAGCGACGCGATTGATTGATATGATTTGATCCTAATATTGATTTCCTATTAATATTATAAATGCGAAAGTTTGTATGTATGGATGTATGGATGTTTGTTACTCTTTCACGCAAAAACTACAAAGCCGATTACGATGAAATTTGGTATGTATCCCCCGTGTTGGTCCGGGCTCCTTTGTAGAATAGACCATCTGCCTTCCTGTGCCAGGCAGCTCGTAAAAGGCGAAAGGCTTGGCGTCACTAACACCGTGACATCTGACTAGGTGGTAGAGTTTCGCAGCGACTCACCCGGATTGGTACCACCGCCTTACCTATTCCTGCCGCCATAACGTCATGACGTGTTCCGGTTCGAAGGGTAAGGTAGCCGGTAAACTTACTTTTGCTCGAGGCCTAACATCCCGGCCTCAGGTTGGCAACGCACCATTACCACCTTTGGTGTCTCTAGGCAGCGGGAATTTCTTACCATCAGGAAACCCGTCTGCTTGTTTGCCTTAAAATGTCATAAAAAAAAAATTGATGAGAACGCACGACGCGGAGGTCTGATCGAACTGATGAAAAGTATGAAAATTATGTGACCGCGACACCAAACTGCTGATGCTGCATTATGCTTAAGCATATGATCAATGTATGGTCGAATCCCGTACATATTCATGTTAATCTTGTGTATTTTTGTCACCAAGAACCATGGTTGCTTTGTATGAAAAAAACATACTGCTGACGTATTTTAGCATACATAGACCCTTAAAAAAGCCTAACATATCGGCCACAGGACAGCAACGCATCTGTAATGTCTAGGGTGTGGAAGGGTCACGGTTGTCTTGAGACATGATTGAGGAGAGCCATGTGTATGTTCGTGGGCACGATTAAATATTTTGTAGTAACTGCAACAAATCCAATTCCTCAAATAATTTATTAAATTTAAGAAAATAGAAAAATAAAAAATCTCTAATGTGGTCTTTTTTTTATTCTCGCTTTAAAACTAATGTGATTTTCCATTTACACCATTAACGCCATTTGTGTATATTTTTTTATGTGCTGGCCACACTAGTTCATTTAACTTTTCCCCTACGACATATAAACTTAAGGCTACAACTGCACTAAAACATAGGAAACTGATTCTTGCTGTCCAGCTGATGTGTTCAAAGAATGGGTACACCCACCCACCACTGATGGAGTAGATGTAGAAAAACCACACTGTATAGAAGAGCAGAAAGGTAGTCAGTAACCACATACCACTTTTTCTTGACGGGTAATTTCTCCTCGATATAAATAACTCAATTACCATGAATAAAGCTACCGTTGTATGCATCACATGGTTGAATCCAGGTGGATAGAGCCGTTCTATGTGATCAGGGAATATGGCTTCCTTATCAATGAAGTACAGGCTCCAGAAGACAGAAGTTACATACAGAGCGAGAGGGAACGCCAAAGCGAAAAACTTATCGAGTACATTTTGAAGATTAGACGTCTTCTTCGTTTGTTTTGGTGAGATATCGTTTACAAAAGCTAGTGCGTGGTACATAGTTTGAATAACCTGGAACAATATGGTTTATTGTGAATATTAGTGGAAAATGACATAAATATGAACATATATATCGCCTCCGTGGTCTAGTGGTCCAGGTGTTGGACTTTGCTTCCCCCTTGTTGGTCCGGGCTCCTTTGTAGAATAGACTATTTGCCTTCATGTGCTAGGCAGCTCGTGAAAGGCGAGCATAGGCTTACTGTATTGTGTCTCGCAGAGACTCGCCCGGATTTGTACCACCGCCTTACCTCTTCCTGCTGCCAATGTCAACGCTTGCTGTTGACGTGTTCCGGTTCGGTGGGTAAGGTAGCCGGTAAACTTACTTTTGATTGAAGCCTAACATCCCAGCCTATGGTTGGCAACGCATCATTACTACCTTTGGTGTCTCTAGGCTTCGTGAATTTCTTACCATCAGGAAATCCGTCTGCTTGTTTGCCTTCCAATAATAATAAAATGAGGTCCCTGGTTCGATTCCCGGGTCGGGCAACAAAAAGGAAATGTAGTTGTTCCAATTTTCTAATAAAAAAATGTTGGCTTGGGTATGTGCCCACTTGGTGATAGGCTTGCCAACTATCACATTGTGAGACTTAGTGTCTTCGGCTAGTTGTGGGTGTCCTGATTGTGTCTCTGCCTATCCGGGGATATGGACGTGAAGATACTTTTTTTATGAACAAATGATGAATTATTCTTGAGTATCGAGATATTTCTGACAACGCCTAGTTTGTACTTTGTAGAGATGTAAGCGTACACGCCTACCTACTATCGGCTTGGGTTCAATTTCCTGTGGCGAAAGACATCCTACTAATAATATAAATACGAAAGATTGTGTGTTTGTTTGTGACTCCTTCATGCAAAAACTGCTGAACCGATTTTCATGAAATCTGCCACACACAAAGAGGGTAGCTTGGATTAAAACATAGGATAGTTTGTATTATGAAAAAATGTTCCTATGGGACCACTAACAACGCAGGCTACAACTAGTGAGTAATGTCTCATAAACATAAATGTCTGTATCTAGGTCTTTTTTTATGATATTGGAATGCAAAATGGTAAGAAACTCCCGCCGCCTAGAGATACCAAAGGTGGTAATCGTGCGTTGCCAACCTGAGGCCGGGATGTTAGGCCTCGAACAAAAGTTACCCTTCGAATCGGAACACTTCATGACGATATGGCGGCAGGAATAGGTAAGGCGGTGGTAATAATCCGGGTGAGTCTCTACCACCTAGTCATGTCACGGTGTTAGTGACTGGGTGTTTATTAAATTTAATCCGGTATTTATATACGCATTTCTATGTATTAGTATCGTTGACATTCATAACACAAGCATAAATTGCTTTCTTTGGTTGGAGTTAGAAAGAAAGAAAGAAAGAAAATATATTTATTTGCGGAATATGTGTGTTAAGGTTGTTACAAAATTATTTAAGCTTTCCAACATATTCTACCACATTGTGGTGTGCAAATATTGAAATATTTTTAAAAACTGATTATTTAGTTATATGTACATACACAATGTTTAAATATTCATTTAACAAATAGTTTTATTCTTATTACAATTTGAATTATAACCTACAAACAATTTTAAAATGTTAATAATTTTAACCCTGTCTACCGTAAACTACCAGATCAATTTGTGTACTTCGTCCAGATATGTTTATTTATTTACTTTTTGTGTTTATTTATTTATATTCAATGGTAGCGTCATACTATGTCAAAAGCTCACCAAGTAACTGCTTATACAAACACTACAATAATATTGGCCGTCTCGTTGGTCGGGTGGCTAGTGTACACGCCTAACTACACCAACCAACCGTGAGGCTCGGGTTCGAAACCTCACGGGGGCAGGCATTTGTGTGATTAACATAAAGATGTCTGCATTTCCGGGTCTGGGTGTGTATTAAATTTATTCTGGTATCTATTTAAGTATTTCTATGTATTAGTATCGTTGACTAAGGGCCACTTGCACGTTCCTGGGTTAAATATTTAACACTGAGTTATCGCCTAACTAGGGTAAATGACTATATATTTGACAGTTTAACTCATTCTTAAATTTAAACCAGGATAGTGCAAGTGGCCCTAACACTTAGAGCACAAGCATATAATTAGCTTAATTGGGGTTAGATTAAATTTCTGTAACTTGTCAAGGCATATAAAAAAATACAGATTCACACACAATACACACACACATATATACACACATACATATATAAATATATACATACATCCATACATACAGAGTAGACACTCATAATAAAGACCATGGATGTACATTGTTGTTTTTAATAAGTATGAATAGTCAGACCACATACATTTTTAGATCTTCACGCCAGGTCATTTGCGAGGTGGACAGAGGGAATTGTAAACCAATTATACAATATATTTCCTAAGAGGCGTTCTTGAATATTGTGAATATTAGTTTGCGTGCGTCTGGACCGTGGTTTTAATCCAAATTTAATATTTTCCCTTTATAAACTGTTATTAGTTGTGAATGTCAGACGGAGCGCAGTTCGTTGCGAATGATAGCATAAAATAGATAGATAAAAATACTTACAGAAAGTAATTGCATTTTTTTTAAATAAGGATTAATAATCTATATATAAATTAATACGTGATGCTAAAACTTTGGACCCCTTTTTACGAAAATTGCGCGGACGCAACTACGCAAGACCATAAAATTTGGCACACTTATAGTTTATGTGTAGGAGAAGTGCAGAACGCTAACATTTTTCAATAATAATGCTTATAAAGTACATTAAATCAAGGAATAAAATATTACCCACACCACCATGCATTTGACACACACAAACAAATATATTGATGATAACGATAAAATATCACAGATGGCGCACTTAAAAGTTTGGAAACAAAGTAGATGGTCTTGAGAAATGAAGATGGTGTTCTTGCCAACAAGATATTAAAATTTATTATGGTTGAATTTTGACCAATGGGCGACCACTAGTATATATAAATAACTAATACCCACTACCAACCAAACAAAAAACCTCAAAGTAAGCTAATTATATGCTTGTGTTAGTGTTAGTCAACGATACTAATACCAGAGATTAGTATATATAGATTATTGTCTTTGCTTATACATAGATAGAAGACTTAAACTTTAACTTTTAATCTAGGCCTCCTAATAACCTGGCCTCAGATTGACAACGCACCAATAACACCTTTGGTGTCTCAAGGAGGCGTGATTTTTTACCATCAGGAAATCCGTCTGTTTCTTTGTTTTCCAATATCTTAGAAATATCGGCTGGCGTTGGACATGACTCCATGACGAAGCCGGATTAAAAATTTTCGAATAAAAATATCGTCGCCTGGGTTTGAATATGCACCCGGTTGACGATAGGCATGCTACCTATTACATTGTTTGTCTTTTCTTTGGCTAGTCATAGATGCCCTTATTTGTACCTCTGCCTTCCTCTTCGGGGATATGGATCTAAATATACTTCTAAAGATAAAGTATTACATTGTGTCAAGCTTAGAGTAGGCCTAGCGTATGTAAGTTTACTGGCTTCTAAACTGAAAATGATAGTGGTGAGTACTGAAATTCGGCGCCAGGATATTAATCCTAGCTAGTTGTACAACTCTATCATTTAAAGTCGCGGTGTTAGTGAAAGACAAACTGAAGCATGCCTCTTACCAGCTGCTTGCCAGTGAAGCAAATATATTCTTCAAAGGGGCTTGAGATAACGCGAGACTTATAAATTTAGACGGACGCTAGCAAAAACATATAAGTACTTACAAGACACCATAGAGTCAGGAACATGCTTCGTGATCTTAAGGGCAAACCTTCCATCCCTTTATAGGGAATAGGTATGTCTAAGTATTTTTGATCATACCACATTATGAAGGTATTGAGGCTGGCTACTGATAAATGGAACAAGGGCTTTAACATTTTGCCTTTTTTAAATTTAAATTAGAGAATAAACTAAAAAAAACGTCAGCTCCAGATGACTTACTTTTCTCAATTGAAAGTCTAAACAAATTTTATCATTCGATGTCAAACTAAATAGATATAACCTCGACTTCTCTATAAGGCTGTGTTCACAATTAAGCTATGATTCTACAAAAAAATGAGCAGAATTTTTTCTTCTTTGTAGATTTGTAATTTCTTTTTTCCTAGGATTTTGAATTAAAAATATTTTGTGCATTCCATATTTGTATGTATATTATTATATTATAAATAAATATGTATTATTTATTTACTTATTATTACTTTATTGCTAATATACGTATGATATATGTATTTTTGTAATTTAGTGCATGTTATTTCTATGTACAGTTAATGTACTTTATTTAACGTGTATGTTTTATATGAAATAAAGCATTATATGTATTAGACTAGCATAAGATTTATTTTATGAAGCTCTACCTTAGTTTTAAATTACTTAAATTGTCTCCTTCACCCTAAGGTTGTCTGGGAGAGATCGCTCTGAAACGTAAGACCGCCTCTGTGCACCTAAGTTAAATATTATAATAAGTGAAAGAGTGTGCATTATTTTTGTAAATGTTGGTGCATAATAAAGTGTATTAATTCATTCATTAATTCTACTGCATTAACCAGTTTAGATATTTTAACCGACACAAAAAAGGGGTGGTTTTTATTTGCACTGTGTGTTTCATGTTGTATGTGGGTTACGCGTTTAACCGGCCAATTACGAACCGATTATTATTTTTTGAAAAGATAGGTCATGAAGTGATCCCATATTAATTTTACCATGATTCAATTCGGAATCATTCATATTTCAGAAAAAGGATTACAAAACGCTTTGTTTTATGGCACCTGTAAAATAGTTGGAGTCGGTTTTTTGAATGTGGAATTCCATTAATTGTACGTACGCGCTTAATTATTGAACATACAGACAAATAAATTCACCCCTATGGATATACCCAAAATTTGATTAAGAATTCATTTTTCAATGGTACTCATGACCATAGAGAAAGTGTTAGTCCTAAGATACAAAAACTCACTCTCGTATAAAACGGAAATAAAATTGACACTTATGGCGTCATATAGAGCTAAAGGAATAGTACATCCGGCTAACGAAAAAAGTCGAATATGAAAATGAAAACTGAAACTTATAAACATGACATGACGTCATGTATAGCTGTTGCCCTAGCTTGTTTTCACGTTACTAGTTTTAAGTAACATTATTTTATTATTTATTTTTGCTCCAAGCGTTTCTTAATGGAATAGAAATCCAAAAAACCTTTCTCAACCTCTTTACGCCGCCCCCACAAACTTCAGAGTGATACCTCTTGGTGTGAATATGAGTTTTCTATAAAATGGCTCTAAAATTTTACAAGATTTCAGTCAGAGACAACGTCTTATAAGTGTACTTACAGACTTCACCAACGAACCCAAAACTATGTTATTGTTTGGCATTTAATATTAGAATATACAAGATGAATCCGATTAGTACAAGATGAACAAAATAGTACCTACATACCTCATAAAGTTATGTATACTATGTTAGCATGTACCTTCTTTTTAAAAATGGTAAATACACTTATTTCTTGATTTTAGGTAACTTTATTATTACTTAAATACTTATAATAAAATATTATACATGTTAATGAATGAGACATTATATTATTTGAAATATGTGTACTCAGCTTAACATCCGTAATCGAAGTAGATAATGAAAAAAAGCAATCATGACACTATGTTCTCTTACAAGTACAAAAATGATAAAGTATTATGAAAAAGCTTGATAAGCTGGTAGTCAAATGTCTGCTTTATCATACTTATTCATAAATGTACAAATATAGTATGGAGTTGGTCTGTTAGTGTATATGTCCAAAGCCACCGAATATTCATGGGCCTTTGGTTCATTTCTTCACACATACTGGCGTCGTAAGTTGTAAGATGAACATGTATGCCTACATTTTCGGGTCTAGGTATTTACCCGTTCGCGGACGGTATCGCTTGAGTCTGTGGTCTAGAATGACACAGTAAACATTCATACAAATTTATATCTTTATATATATAATTCTTGTGTTCGTGTGTTTGTCACTGAACTCCTTCTAAACGACTGGACCGATATTTTTTTTTATGATAATGGAAGGCAAACAAGCTTACGGATTTCCTGATGGTAAGAAATTCACGTTTCCTAGAGACACCAAAGGTGGTAATGGTACGTTGCCAACCTGGGACCGGGATGTTAGGCCTCGAGCAAAAGTAAGTTTAACGGCTACCTTACCCTCCAAACCGGAACACGTCACGACGTTATGGCGGCAGGAATAGATAAGGCGGTGGTACCAATCCGGGTGAGTCGCTGCGAAACTCGACCACCTAGTCAAATGTCACGGTGTTAGTGACGGTAAGCCCTTACGCTCGCCTTTTACGAGCTGCCTGGCAGGAAGGCAGATGCTCTATTCTGCAAAGGAGCCCGGACCAACACGGGATAAAATATATTAATATATAATAGATATTGATGAAACTTTTTGTGTGTGTTCAAGGGAATTCGAGAATGGTTTAGATTCACAATCTGGTCTCCTGGAAAATGTTTTTTAATTATTTTTTTAATAGTAGCTGTTGATCTTGGAATGTTTCACATTGGATCCGACAGATTGCGCTACTGTCGAAACATTAACGTCAAGCGATACGAAGTTTGCTGGGTCAGCTTGTGATATGTAAATATGTACAGCCCCAGAACATTATATGTTTTAGAGACACGATGACAGAATTGTTTTATCACGTCATCGTTTGCATACTTTCTGGCACATCATATTGTGTTGATGACAAGTAGTAGAATAACAATGTCATTATGCGTCGAATGTCATTATGAGTCCTCTCATCAAGTGACGTTTGCAACATGTTTGTCGAATATAATGCCACATATTGAGAGAAGGACGTAGTGTTGGATGACCTCCCACCCGGTGAACTGATGATTTGGTCAAAGTCGCGAGGAGTCGATGGTTACAAGCGGCTGGTGACCGTGACTTTTGGCGCTCTTTGGGGGAGGCCTATGTCCAGCAGTAAACGTCTTTCTTAATTTCCTTATTAGAACTTTAATTCACATTAGGTAGAATCATATTTGCAGAAATAACCAAATTTAAACGTTTGGGTAGGGGAAAAATTTCTTCTGCGGAATTCGAGTCACACCCTAAAACCTCCTCTTGAGTACGTGACGGGGTACTTCTAGCTTATTGTGTATCGTATTCAACATAATAGTCTAAGATCCGAAGTTAGGTCGACCTACACCGAGCTGATAATAAGATGAAAAGGACTTTATAACAAATTTAGTATGTCAGAAAATCTATTAAAAATGGGTTGCCTAAAAAGAACCAGGACCGAATATTTTTAATTATTTAAATAAAAATGTTTTTAACGTTTCCATTTTTTTTTCAGGCAACCCTATATATCAACTTAAATTGTAATAAAAATTGTAAAAATTGTAATGAAACTGTAGGTACATATGTTGATATTTTTTTTCTATTATCCGATCCCGTGAAAGTAACTAGCATCGACAATTTTCTGTTCATACCTGGCAAT
>NJDD01006470.1:27300-41455 GCA_002245505.1 Calephelis nemesis | reverse complement strand
GGTGGAGCAGCTGTCACTTGGTCATCACAACGCCAGCCTACTGTGGCCTTATCCAAGACAGAAGCCGAATTCATGGCTGCTTGTGCTGCAACTAAAGAGGCTATGTGGCTTAGACAGTTACTCAGTGATTTAGGTCTATTCAGACAAAAATCCGTGTGCATTAACATTGACAATCAGAGTGCAATAAACGTGATTAAAAACAGTGAATTTCATAAGCGATGTAAACATATAGATATTAAGTATAACTTTATAAAAGAAAAATATTATAATAATATAATCAGTCTGAACTATGTACACACTAATAATCAGTATGCTGATATGTTTACTAAAGCCTTGTCTAAAGACAAATTTATATTTATGAGAAATAGTATTGGAATGTCAAAACTAAATTAATTCGTATGTGTGTTGTGAAGTATTAAATAGATTACATTATTTAGAAGTCTAGTAAACTTTTGTTGAACTTTTGTTATTGTATAAAAACGATGAAAGGCTTGAATTTGGTAGGATGGTTAAAATATTAGTTTCTATATTGTGTCTAAGATACTAAGTAACACACTAGTAACAGTTATATAGTCTGTGGTGTAAATTCGCGCTTCTTTAATGTTTGTCTATTCCTTTTTACTCTGTGGGCATCATTAAAAGGCTGTTGTTGTACTATCAAACTTTTCTTTAATTTCAAGTAAATTCCACATAATCCAATAACAAAATCCGGGAAAGTCCCGATATTCGCGTTCCGGGGAATTCCGCAAACATTGTCGCAAAGACGTTCACTCACTACGGTGTTGCCATAACTTCAACCAAAATATACCCAAAAATAATGACTACCAGCAATATACCTGAAAATATACTGATGTTCGGCAAAATCGATGAAATATACTGAAAAAGTATTAAAATACTGAATCTGGTCACACTGTACCTGGTTTATTACATGTAATTCCTCTCTTTCTCACACTTAGCCAATTTAGAACTTCTTTGTCTAACATAACACAAAAGGGGTGGCATGGCGGGGGGTATGGCGTGCGCGTGAAAGTGTCGTGTGACCTTCGTATTTGCTACCTGCGCGCACGCCACTTATTTCACGCTTAAAAGTAACCATTTTCAATATTATTACGTTTAAATGATGTAGTTAATTTCTGACCATCTAGTTGGAATTTGCTTAAATAAGCTATTTTTATTAATTCTTGGGGTCAAGTACAACAGAATAAAAAAAAAGTTTACATTGTATTAATTTTTTTGGTTTACTATTTTTATCCCCTTTTCTACATTAATAGCAATAATTCACTATTTAAGGCAGATACAATTATGAATTATACCATTATTAAATCTCCACAAAACCGACATTATTTTTAAAATATTGGTCACCCACGTTTCCATACATTTTTTTTTACACAAGCTATCTAAACTTTGCTTAAAAAATAAATTATGAAAATTTTGCAAAATAATTGAACTTACTTATTTAAAAAAAAAGTACAATAACTAGTCATGCTATTTATTATGTATCTATCATAAAAGTTAGTGCACAATATTAAAACAAAAAAAAAACCGACGGTTTTCATTCATTTCTGGTCGTACCTAGTGTTTAATAAAGTAAAATATGGCACAAAATAATTCATGTTTAAAAAAAAATATATATCTTAGGTACTACTTATGTTAGATTTTTTTTCATATTTTTTTCTGGATGGCCATTGGTTCTACTATAAGCCAGTTCAAGGTTATCCATTAATTACTGGACTCCCTGTATATTTATACATCTAGGTATTAAATATTTTGTCCTTGAACGCGTTGTGGCATGGCGCTACTGTTTCATTTTCGTTGACAGTTGCATAGACTGCTTACTCTATTCCTATATATTAATATACTTTGTGATAAAAAAGTATGATGAGTAAAGGCAAAAATATTTGTTCCCCAGATGGCAGTCTGTACGTAGTACTCTAATTGGTCTGTGGAATTAGTCTAGTTTTGTTCAGCGAACGTGCACAAGTGAAATAATCATGAAGAAATTAGTGTATCGCGAATTTCCTCGCTGCCACCAAACCTCATAGACAAGCTTGTGTAAAGAAACCACCGCCTTACTCAAGGCCCAGACAAGAATTTATAAACGATTAAGAACTGAAACGATGAAATAATATCGCAGACGTGGTTGTATGGGCTGAAGGCTTTTACCTGCCCCACTAAGGGGCGAACTAAATAAATAAAAAAAAATGTCATTTGTCAACCAAATTGTCAACATTCAACAAACGAAAGCAGAAAGCTACTTCTAATTTCTATGGCTACTTCTCAGTTCTCGGTTATTCCTTTTGATTTACAAAAATCAAGTTTTATTACTTAAAATGTCTTTTCCCACTAGTGATTCGCAACAAAAAATGGAAGATCTATCTTCTGTGTGTCGAGCATGCTTAGCCTCGTCCGGCGAAATGAAAAATATGAGAGACTGGGGACTATTGGATACCTACCACAAAATTACTAATATAGAGGTGCATCTCATAATTAAATACATGATTACGAACCTTTTATTACTGTAATATTTTAGCGTTTGTAGCCTTTAATTTACTAGATGAACAAACAAGATATGACAGAATGTAAATATAATGCAGACATAGCTTCTATTAAGTTTTATGTAATGCTATTTGTTTACAACAATATATTTTATTTAGCCAAATGGCAATCATGAGAGCTGGAGCTAATTAAACAAATATAAAAGAAATAAGAAATTGGTTATTAGAAGCTATGATAAATAAAGTCTTCAAATATTGACTGATTTATCAATCAATATCAAAATAAAAAAAAAAACTCAAAAATGTGTTTTTCAATTTCTATAAAAAACAATGTTGCCCGGAACTGGTGAAGTACCTTGATGGCAATAGGTTTGCCACCTATGACATTGTGGGCCTAACTACTGTCTGCCTCTACTGTTATTCTAAGGGGTGTGCAGATACATCTTCACTACAAATGTTGATACAGGCATCACTTAAATTAGTTTAACTCGAAGAATGTAAAAGTTTCTTATGTTAAAATGATAATACTTGTGACCTAGACAAAAAAAACTACAACTATTTCAGGTCTGAGGTCATCAACTGGTTTTAGGAAATAGTTGGTTATTGAACTCAGTCTATTATGAACATACAATTTAATTTTCAGGTAGATTCATCTGATGGCTTAACAGAGCTCATTTGTTCTAACTGTGAAGACAATTTGAGGCAGTGCAGTGAATTCACTGAGCAATGTATGATGACCTTTATGGTTTTGAGGAATGCTAAAAATGTGAGTTGAAATTGAATATTGAGTTTTTATAATTTAATGGTATTAATTTGATAGAATTTGTAGAGAAAAGGTGTAGATGAAGAAATACATGAGCTTGTATTCATGTATATATAAAATTTTACTAGTTGATTGATAGGGTATTGCTCAGATGATATTTGTGATGAATATTAGGGTTTCATTCAAGTAAGGTTTCTCATTAATCCCCCACCCAAAAACTTTTTATTTTGTTTGACAGGTTTAAAAATTACAAAATGACTATATATTCATCTGAAAAACATAATAATGAACTAGAACATTCCAATCACGGATTAACAAGGCTTTTTTTAACACAAAAAAAATAATTTGTGGTTTAAAAATAGCAAACTTCGATAATAAATAAAATTGTGATTCTCATGTGTGTTGTTTTTATATACGATAATCTGAGTGCAGTGCTTTACCATTTTTGATAGCTTGTGCTATTCTTTTTTATCTTCGGAGTCTCAAACTTTTGTTAATTTTTAATATGGTAACAAATTTATTGGTTGGCCTCGTTGGTTGATTAGCTAACGTACAGGCTTAACTACATCGACCAAAACGCGAGGCTCGGGTTCGATTCCCGACGGGGGCAGGCATTTGTGTGATGAACATTTAGATGTCTGCATTTCCGGGTCTGGGTGTTTATTAAATATATTTTGGTATCTATTTAAGTATTTCCACGTATTAGAATCGTTGACTAACACCCATAACACAAGCATATAATTTGCTTACTTTGGGGTTAGATTCAATTCTTGTGAGTTGTCCAGTGATTTTTATTTTTATTATTAATAAAATAAAAGCATAAGTAGAAACCAAAATGCACAGAAGCAAGTCCAAGAGGTGAAATTTCTATCCATAGTAATTTCTTTCATCCTATGCAAAACTGGATGATTACAGAATACAGATTACTCAGTAATTGAACTTCTGCTTCTCTGAGTTTAATAAATCACAGTCTGTTTAGAGATTGTTACAGTGTTAGAGATTGTCTAAGCTGAAGTAATGCACCCCTTTACATTGTTTATGTTTATTGTATGCAAAGTGCATACCATAAATAAACTTGTATGCATATAAGTGCATATTTTCAGCTTAGACAATCTAATTTTAAAGATTAGGTCATTAAACATATCATGATAATTTTTTTTTTCATCGAAAGTAATTTAAATTGTAGCTTAGATTCATGAAAATGCAGTTTGAAGCTTATTATTTACAAAGGCTATTTTGTGGGCTACTGTTTCTCCTACTTAAGAAATTGTTGCTTAAGCCTTTTGTTCACTTGTACACGGTTTTAAAGTTGCTTATATGTCACTTTTTTTTGCAGAAAAAAAATGTTACCTCAACAACATATAAAGGCAAATCAGAAATCAACAACTCCATCTTTTCTGAACTTCAGAGTGATAAATTAATAATTATGATTACAGCTCCCAATCCAGAGTTAAAAATACATTTGAATTGCCCCTATTGTTTCAAAAACGATTTCCTGAAGAAAACTGATTTATCAAATCATGTTATACGATGTCACGCGGGTAGTAAAGACTTTGTAGTAGAACTGCAATATTATTGTCCAGTTATTGATTGCTCATACCATAGAGAATCAAAGAAAAAAAAATTCTTTCAAGGGCGAAAATTTCTTAATCAACATATAACTAAAGTGCATAATAATGCATCTATTTATTGCAAAGAATGTCAACTTAGATTTCCAACAGAGTCATATTTCAACCGCCATTTGAAAACTTGCAACTTTCTCTATGTGTGTCAAATATGTAATACTAATTATAAAACTAATCAACTGTTACAAGTCCATTTATTAAGAAAACATCCAGATGTTCACAAGCAATACAAAGCTCAATATAAAATTGATAAACAGAAACAGAAATTGGAAAATGAAAATTGTGCCAAAAAAATTAAACTGGAAACGTCTGAATACTTATGCTGTAGCCCCAAAAGATCATTTGCTACTCAAACTCTTGAGGAGAATATACGAAATGATGTAAGGTTACCATCTTGGCTAGCAGAGAAAAGTGATGAAATTAAACGAGATGAAATATCTACCCAAACATTTGATATGCTTAATTCGCAAATAAATGAGGATGAGTCAATATTCTCATCTGAAACTGTTTCTCTTTCGGATATTCAAACTCAGACTATTCCTATAGAGTTTGGATTATGCAGGTCCAACAAAGAAACCATTACTTCAGAAACTCAATCTCCAGATTTAAGCATCAAAGAGACACAGACGTGTCTCTGTCTTTACGATTCTCCTAGAGCACATAGACTTCTTGAAAGCGTTTCATCATGTCCCAGTTCCATGTTCACTTCTACTGAAACGCAAACTTTAGATTCTATATTATGATTAAGGTCGTACGAAACTTCTGATATTACGCTTGCTTGTGATGTTTTAAGTGAATGAAGTACAAGTTTTTTTTGGCTGGTATTTATTGAAGGTAATTCGTTTTGTAATCAAGGTATATAGATGTATGATTTTAAGAAACTGAGTAAATGTCCACTCGTATATTTGAAATAACCTAACTAAAATTACGAGAGAAATAGATTCATACACTGTGAAGATTTAAGTAATGAAAAAATATACTGGAAGTAGTTTTTAGAGGTTTATAATGAAACTTATTTTTAAGTATAATTTTTATAATTAGACAAACTAAGGACTAAGGATTTTGTTTTATGATTTCTAACTGGTCCGAAAAATGTAAAGTAATAGTTCAATTTCCATACGTACAAATTATGTTGAAGCATTTATCACTAGCCAATTGCAACCAGCTTCCAAAAGAACGTTTTTAAAATAGGAATTTTCGAAATATCTGTTTCAAATGCTGGCAGAAACAATGAAAATCGTTTATTTTACTTATACCGCACAAAGAGCATTTGTGACGCGTCTCTATATGTTTAAGACATGTGCTCTTTGCAACGTATTGTGACTTGTTTGAGCTATGTAGGTTGCATTGCGAACACTGAAGTTTATAAATCCCTGACTTATCCTTAATTTTTTAATTTGTACAATAACAAATTTTCACTATCGGATTACGTGTTCGAAATACAATCTTTATACTATTCTTCTTCAGATAATTTATTTTTTCGGAAATTCGTTCCTCATAATTGAGGCTAGATTTGTACCTAACATCGTGTTCGCGGATGGCAGGGCACAAAGTTGTCGTAACATTGCTTTCTTCCTTTTATTGGAGTTTACTCCTTAAAACGATTTGAGTTATAAGGCCCGGTACGGAAATTATATGAGGAGTAAAATCAAGTGTAACATGAGGCGTTGAGGCGTTACGTAGAAAGAGACAAACATATATATCTGTAGGATTGAACGTGTAAAAGAATGAGATGGAATACATTACACAGCGTATCTCATTCTCGGGATATCCTCCTGCGCGATACTTCGTAGTCTCCGTGCAGAAGGAGTCGCTATCTATCAAAACACTGATGTAAAATAAGCCTTTATTTTGCTAATTCCGCGTAAGCAGTGTAACTGTTGTGGCAAATAATCCTCCAAACGACACAGAATGTGACAAGCCTAACTAAAGTTTCCACCACCCACCTCCGCGACCAGAACACGAATCAAGGAAGAGCTCAGAAACAATATACTGTACCGTACAAACGACGACACACGAGTCAAAGTGTCGGTCGATTTCCTGAGGATGCCTCGGTGTCGAGGCGAAACGTACGTCGAGTGCGACTTGGTGTTCTTTGTGGTGAGTTCTTCGACAAAGTTGGCGAATGACTTGACAAGTGGTTTTGTTTCCCGTGTTTGGACTCGATAATTTGTGATCTGGTCGCGGTGGTGGGAGGTGGGAACTATAGGTAGGGTTGTCACATGTAAAGAACGTGACAATTTATATTGTTTCCGAGCTCTTCCTTTATTCGTGTTCTGGTCGCGGAGGTGGGTGGTGAGAACTTCTGTTAGGCTAGTCACATTCTGTGTCGTTTGGACTATTATTTGCCACAACAGTTACACAGCATACGCGGAATTAGCAAAATAAAGGCTTATTTTACATCTGTAATAATGTATTTCCGCAAAGTAACGCCTGATTCAATAAAATATCAAAATACTGAGTATTTGGATTGTGATTTGGATTCTAATGTTTGCGAGGATACTAATTTAAGAAGAATTAACATAACTAAATCTGCTGTAGGAGACATGTGTGCTGCAAGATACATTTCGTAAGGAGTAAACTCCAATCGTGCGTCGTAACTGACACACACACACACACACACTTTTTTTTTATTAAACTACTAGCTGTTCCAGCGGACTCCGTTCCACCTGTTCAGTACGGAAAAAAATAAAATATTGTTTTTTCCAGTTTCCTCTCAGCCGAAAAGGATATAAACTATTCTGTGTCCATCTCCAGGTTCGTTCGTTAATTTTCAGCCAAAACGGTTCAGCTTTCTTTTATATAAATAGATAAACAAGATTATTTATTTACTGTTTGTAAAGATGGATTGCCTCATTTTCAATTCCTTAATGGCGTAGTTACCTGACCAATATTTCATAGTTAACGCAATCGAATTTATTCAACAAATCGCAGATACAACAAAGGTAACCTGAGTAGTCTCCAAAAATTCAATAATTCCACACTACTTCCGATTGTTGATCTACCCTTTTAAAACCAAACTGTTTATCATGAAATGTAGGTTCATTTCAATTTTTGTTAAAATGTAACAATATTTGATTAAGTATAGTTTTTATGATATATAAAAACTTATAGCTGTTAAAGGTAGCCGATAGCAACCATGTTTCTTTTGACCTACCTTGTGCGCATCTTACAGTGTTTGGAACGCTGTCTAGTATAGATGTCGCCACTGGTAATAGTTTCTCCTTGTCACAGAATGATATAGAGAATCGCAGGCTCGTAATTTATAATTCAATTATGTACCGAGGGCCATAACTTATCGATATGTTGGGCCTTTCTGCGGGAAGGGCATTAATTGGCGGCGGAGGAAAAGGGGTGGAGTGGAGCTCCTGCTTCCCGTTTCGGATATCGTGACGTGTTTCCGTAGTGTTGTCATAGTAGAACTCTTATTCAACAACAACAAACAAGTTTGTTCAGTAACAGAAATGTATGTACAGTAATGTTTGTATACAGTGTAGTGAGTGATTGAGTAGTTACTATATTGTTTATTGTTGAGTTTTACGGTATGGTTGTAAGGATCAACTAGATCAGGCGTTACAGCTTTGTTTTGGTATTTCATTGTTATTTACTACATAGGCTGTTCTTGCTGTGGAGGAAGAGCCAACGCTCACAAGTTGTGAGCTCTTGAGCTACCGTTCGGCCCGTTATATGTGTGTGATCTCCGACATAATATAAAATATCAAACGCACAAACAATTCAATTTAATTTATCGTTATCGGCCTTAGAACTTAGGTGTTGTAATTTGTAACTTTTTTATTTACGGAATTATATCACAAGTTAAAATAAAGATATTACTTACAATTATTAATAGGAATTTTTATTTAGACACATCTAACAACTAGTCGTAAGTCGACGCGGCTCACTCAGCACTGAGTATTCTGTTCATATTCTGCAGTAGGACTTGGCATGAAGATAAAGATTTATCTGTAAGATTATCTGTACGTACAAATGTACGTACAAACAAAATTTCTAAACTACAATTAGAAAAAAATACGGGACAATCACTAAAGCACGTACCAATTAAGTACAACTAAAGAATAAATAAAGTTAAACTACGCTTTAATGAATTTCATAAATTAACAAAAATAAACTCAATTTACATTTTGACTTTTCCCCTTTCCTAGAGGAATCCCTTTAACGAGTGGCACAAAAAGTAGCATTTAACCTTTGTGAGACCATAAAGTACTAAGTTGCCAAATTTTGTTACGATCGATTCAGTAGATTTGGCGTGATTCGCAGTCATGTTACAGACGGACACAAAAAGTCCGTAATCTCTTACTGCTATTTTTTATTAACTTGCATCTGTATTTTTTTTTAAATATCTTCACTCTTCTACAGTTTTATAAGTAGGTATACTTATTTAGTAATGCTGCATGTGTGCGTAAAAAAACGAAGAAAAAACTGATCACATTTACATGACTGGTGATTTTAAGTTTTAAATACGTTTTTTTTGTCAGCTTAAATATTCGCCTGTTTGTCACTAAACCCTAATAAAATGACAAGATTTATTTTCATATAGTTTCACTGGAATCTGTATGAATTCTAAAAAAAATAACTTCATTTGAAACTTACAGACTGACCGAAGTAATGTCTGATTTCTTTATGGCAAGCAGCACCCAAGAAGCAGATAGAAAAGCTTATTGCAGGTACTTAATAGGGAGGTACCGTAGTCAACGTACCCATATTATGCGTTGCCAGTTGAAAATTGGTAAGTTAAAACTCGTGCGTTGAACAAACTAATCTTCATGAGGAAAAATATTTAAAAAAATTATAACTAAACATCAGAGCTGTTAAAAATGTATAAAAATATATTCTGCATGATTCTAAACGTATTATTTTTATTGATTTTCAATAGTTCGCATGCGCGGAACTTCTTCCGTCAGTCGTATATTTGCCCTCAATACAGGTGCTTGTGCGAAAAAAAATATTTTTTATTGCTGGCTGAAAATGTGCTGCTCGCCGTAAAATAATTTTCTTTTTTATTAAATCCTATTTGACCTCTTTTTTGTCAAGTGAATTTAAAACAGTAAACACGGCTTCACCAAAGGGAATTTTCGACGCAAAACCAATGCATTTAGCGGCAGATGCCGTTCGTGACCGAAATATTGTCTTAAGACTTGAATCTACGGAATCGGAAGACCAGATTTGTATACCAGCGCCACCAGACATCCACCAGTCATGTCGCTTCCTCGAGAGTTCATGTTTAATAAGGTAAGTTCCCGTTTATAATATATTTGTTATTATTCCAGTAAAGTTAAAACATGTACATTGTTGATAGGTAGGTACATCTGTTGCCTTATTATAATAAATATATCTGGCTAAAAATAAGATTAAGTAGGTAGATAAGAAAAAGTAAAAACAGTAATTTTCAATGTAACTAGCTACTTATTTTACTTAATAATATACTGACGTCATCATCAAAATACGAAATACACTGACGTCACCATCAAAATACTTGGCGTTGACATCCGGGCCATAGATTAACCTAATTTTCACAATATATTTTTTAAATAAGTGCATAGAGAGTTGGTACCTACTAAGCCAGAAAAAGCAACGGGGTGCACAATCGATAAAAATATATGCTGCGTAAAAGATTTCATTTTCTAGTAATTCTCTATTCTTTAATATTGTTATATGACCAACAGTTTTTTACATTTTTCACGGCGAAACCCCTGTACCAATTACTAGATAGGTAGGTATAAGTAGTTTTCACTATTTGGAAGATTTTATAAAAATCGTTCAACTGTAATAGCTAAGTGGAAATATCTTGCGTTAAAAGAATGTTATATTTTGACCTAAGGTTTTTCCTCTTATTGGTTTTAAAATTAATCTTTAAATTTTATAAAATAGTAAAAACTATGTCTGCAATATTTTTTTACCTTATTGGATACAAAAAAAATTTAACAATTTATGCGCTGTTTTATTGCGAACACGTTGGGCTATTTTCAAAAAATGTTTTCAGAAAACACGTTTTTTTTAAAAGAATTAAAAATATTCTGTCCAGGATTTTTTAGGCATTTTGTATATACTTTATAATACACAAAATTTATTACAAAACATGTTTTATTCTTTTATCAAGTCGTCGTAAGGTAAGGTAAGCTTTTTAAATTGTTCTAAAATAAAGAACTCACGCCTGGTTTTTCCCTTTTTCCTACTCGGATCTCTTGAAACGTACCTTTTCTTAGTGTCAGTAACGCATCACGTAAGTAAGTCTCCTCGTGTTGCAGAAATCCATAGGTTACAGTTAAGTAACTACTTTTCATTTAGTGCCCTGTGGGCTCGCTTGCCGGTTTACCGTGCTAACAAAAAATCTAAACTCTATTTCCATTACAAACATTGTTATGTAGGTACCTTTTTTTTTTGAACGAGTGGAAAGGAAGTGACGGGTTATGCCGGACTTCTACCGGCTAAAACCACTCGGTGACCGCCCTCTGTGCGTATCGGGTGACTGCGGGATCTCCGAAGAACGCACTGCTATCACCTTTACACCTGCCCGAAGGCTCATCCGCTCAGAAGTCTCCCCCTTCTGATGCCATCACTTTGACGACAGCAGCATGGGGTCACACCATGCTATGCTGCCTCACATCCCGGGCTGCTTTTTAAGCCAACTGACACCCCGATCAGTTGACTCACAGGCCCAACCCTCTTTTAGTCGCCTCTTACGACAGGCAGAGGATACCCTATTTGTCGCCCGGTACTACAGGGCCCAGCAAGGGTCTTAATTTCGAGGCCTTCGCCGTCTTCTCCTTTCGGGATTGTATCTCTCCCGATCTCGTTCTGTGCTTTCTTTCTGATGTACTATTTCACAGAAAAAAACCATGGCTTTCCATGACTCGGGGTCATGTAGCATGGCTTTCACTACACGTGCTAAATTAAAATCAGCTCCAATCCTGGAAACTAAAATCGCTCTTTCATTAGCTGGCTGGACATGCTTCCAACGTGTGCTGAACATCATCTCTATCACTAATGCAGTGGTGACATTTTGGTGTTTCTTCACGTCCTATTCGATTAAGGTACTCGCCAATCAGCCGTGCCCAGTAAGTACCTGTGTTAACCGGAATGTAACGAACCACTTTCTGTTTATCCACGCTTCAAAATTAAGTAGAATCGTATCCGGAGCGCGTTAGAGTATCGCGTTTGAGCTTTCAAGTCTTGTTCGCCATTTTGACAATGCTACGCAGTGCATCCTATCTCTTACCCTGATCGTCATTGACTCGTCTCGGTTGCAAATATTATGTAGCCTGTGGTACATTTTCGCATTTATACTTGCCAGTATGTCAAGAGGAGGACACCGCGCAATTAACATCGCTGCCTCATAAGATATTGTTTGGTATCCTCGAGCGATTCGAATGGCTACCCTGCGTTGAACGCGATTAAGCAGTGCTTTACTTCTATTGTCGGTTGATAGGCTGTTGTACCAGACTGGCGAACCATAAAGTGCTATGGATCGTATGACTTCCGCGTATAGTCGGCGTACAGCTTCCTTAGGACCTCCAAGTTTGGATAGAAGGCGATGTAATGCCCCCAATACTTTCTCAAGCCGAGGGACTAAGCGGACAAAGTGCTCCTTAAATTCCCATTTGCTGTCTAGAATTAGGCCCAGGTACTTCATGTATCGACCCACTTGTACCTGAATTCCTGCAACTTCAAACGTGAAGTTGGGTGGTTCCTGGCGCCTGGACAAGTTATAAAACCAAATCGCTTCAGTTTTCGTAGAAGCGATTGTCAAACCTAGCCTGTGATTTTTTCTAATAAGGTATGCTATCCCTAACTCGGCCAGTCTCAAAGTATCCTCAAAGTTATCCCCACCAGCTACGAGTAAGGTGTCGTCAGCATAGCAAACAACGTGTACACCGGCAGGAAGTTCGACAAGCAGAACTGTATCGTAAGCAAAGTTAGAAGCATAGAAGAGGGCCCAATACGGAGCCCTGTGGAACTCCACAAACGACTTCTCTCTGGCATATCACTCCATTCCGATCTCTCCACTGGATCATCCTATTGCACAAACAGCCCTCTACTATTACACGCAGGTAATGAGGGACTTGGTGATGCACAAGCGCAATTCGTATGGCTTGCAAGGGCAGCAAATTGAAAGCGTTTACAATGTCAAGGCTTATTGCCATTGCAACGCCCCCCTGGCTCACAAACTCATTTGACAAGTCGCGGACTTGTAGAATCGCATCCACCGTTGAGCGCCCTCGTCGAAAACCGTACTGATTCTCCGAAAGGTTTGGGCCATCCCGATTCAGGTGCGTGGTGAGCCTGTCGGCTATTACTCTCTCGAGTAGTTTGCCCGCTTCATCAAATAGTCAAATCGGTCAGTATGCAGAGGGATTGTCCTCAGCCCTTCCTTCCTTTTACAGTAGCACCATATTGGCTATTTTCCATTGGTTAGGAAAATGGCCTTGTCTAAGACAGTTGGTGAATAATTGTCTTAGTCTGTCTCCAAGCACAGTCAGGGCTAGCACTAACGCGCGTCCTGGTACCCTATCAGGACCCGGTGAAGTGTTCTTTGCGCTAAAACGACGAATAGCTTCATCGAGCTCATCACGGAAAACTGCCAATACATCTGACCACTCGAACTGCATCCGCCCTCCTGTGACTAATCTTATACTTTCCTGGGAAACAGTCGGAAAGAGAGCATCGACCAGCGTATTGAGGAATTCCGGGTTCATCTTCTCAGTTAGTAGTGGAACCCACGGTCTGAGCTTGCCCAGTACCATTTTGTATGGGCGCCCCCAAGGGCCCCTTTTAAGCTGTTCAGTGAGCTCAGTCCACGATCTTGCCTTAGCACTGGCAACCGCAGTTTGGAAAATTCGGGTTGCCTCTCGATAGGCTGCATAGGCGTTTTCGGTCTCAGTAGTGGTAGCTTGTCGTCTTCGTCGTGTCCTAGTGTACTGGCGTCGAGTACGAAGGCATATCTCACGCAGCCTTGCGATTTCATTTGACCACCAGTACACCGATGTTCGCTTAGCTGGTCTGACACGAGGCATAGCAATGTCGCAGATATCTGACATTACAGACTGGAAACGAGCTGTTTCCTCGGAAATGTCATTTGTACTGCTCCCACTAATATGTTCCCAGCCCGCCACGTTGGCAGCAGCAATTAGTTTATCACGATCAAGTCGCTTCACGGACCAACGTACTGGTCGAGAACGCTGCGCAGCATTGGTTCAACTATGGCCTACTTCAATAAGAATGTGATGATGGTCGGATAATGTGACCAACTCTTC
>NJDD01006470.1:10635-23762 GCA_002245505.1 Calephelis nemesis | reverse complement strand
TGAACAAATAATTCAAAACCAAAATTAGCGAAATCGGTGTAGCCGTTCTCGAGTTTTAGCGAGACTAACGAACAGCAATTGATTTTTATATATATAGACTAGCTGTCCTGGCGAACTTCGTTCCACCCGTTCAGTTTGTATGGGAAAAAGTGAAATGTTGTTTTTCTTAGTTTTCTCACAAGTTTTTTTCTTTTTCTTATCTTTTAAACCTTCCCTGGACTGACCAAATAATTCAAAACCAAAATTAGCGAAATCGGTGTAGCCGTTCTCGAGTTTTAGCGAGACTAACGAACATATACAACAATGGATGACAATGGATACACAATGGATGAAACGACGCCTTTTTATTTTATTATTTTCCACTGTCGATTCGTGCACCATTAAATTTTTTTTATACAGTCAGATACAAAGCTTTCATAAAATAAAGCGATCCATTTAGGTATATGTTTTAAACTTTTATATATAAATTGATACATCAAAATCACCAATTACTCAAGATATAATTAATTTTTTTACACTTATGATGAAGTTTAACACATAATAGTAATTAGTATAAAGTTAAAGTATGTAAAACAAATCCAAATATTTTATGGATAGCATGGTGAACATTATTTCACTCCTATGTGCGGTACGAAGCAAAAGAGCTTTATAATGGATTCATAAATATATCACATACTGCGAATTATACATTATGAATGATTTTAGTTTGAATTAATTATGTCTGTGATTAAAAATAGTAAGTAGGTAATGCCAAATCAATGTAGCTGTTGTCATATATATCTATATTATGTTTTTTTTGTTATTATATTATTCATTAGCATAAAACTTTTTCATCTGACTGTACTAAATAACTTCAATAATTTGATAGTGAAGGAATCGTCGGTGAAAAAAATAATAAAATAAAAGGTGTCGTTTCGTCCACTGTGGATGAAAATTTTGTGGACGAAACTTCAGCAAGACCATCATCGGTTTCATTATTAACTCCACATTTTTTTGTTTGCCATATTAAAATATAACTTTTAGATGAAATGTTTAAAATGATATTATTTGACAACCCTGACCCTTGACTGACTTGCCGTGAGTAGGTATATAAAATGTCGGCATGAATTCAAGAACAAAGGAGTTGGACTACTGGTAGGTAGAATTCTTAATACTGTGACGTTACTATAAGAAAGTGAGATTGTGTATGTCGCAGGAACAGCATGAAAGTAGAATAAATACGGTAGACGTAAGAGCCCTACGAAAAATATCTAGTGTTACACTCTCCGATTTCAACTGCAACAGCGAGATTAGAGAGAAAATAAGATTAGAAGGAAAGAAGAAATGAGGAAGGACATGTTCCATTGATTTGGTCACAAGGAAAGCGTTTCAAACGAAACATTGACAATGCAATGGACGTATTTAAGTACTGGAGGAGACCAAGACATTACACCAGCAAATAGCTCGGTTTTTATTCGAGGGTTGTGTCAAGACTCAAGAGTCTTCTTAACTGGCATGGTTGTATTGATGGAGTAATGTGTTTGGAGAAAGCTAGGCAAGTCTGAAAAAATCGTGATATCTGGCACTTGATATTTTTGGCCTATCACACAAGGTCCTTAGCGTGAAGATATTTTATCTCACTCAGTGGTATTCAAACTTTTCATATAGGGGCCACGAAGAAGTAACAAAGATACACGTAAACAGCCTTGAATACTAGCGGGTAAAAATATTAATTTTAAAATATTTTTGTTTGGCCACGCCGCCTCTTTTTTCGAGGGTCTTTTTCTCCTCTGACCAAGCGCGAGGTTCGGGTTCGATTTGTGTGATGAACATTAAGATGTCTGAATTTCCGAGTCTGGATGTTTATTAAATTTGTTCTGGTATCTATTTAAGTATTTCTATGTATTAGAATCGTTGACTAACACCTATAACACAAGCATATAATTTTCTTATTTTGGGGTTAGATTCAATTTGTGTAACTTGTCCAGGGATATTTATTTATTTTCACGCCCGCCCGTATTCTCAAAGAAGATGCAACCAGGGCGCGTACTGCTAGCCGAAGACACTAAATCTTATAATGTGATAGGTGGCAAGTCTATCGCCAACCTGGTATATTTAAATTTTTTTGTTTATATTAATCCAATAAATAAAACTTTACCCACACTACCATGCATTTGACACACACCAACAAATGTATTGATGATAACGATAAAAGATCATAGATGGTGCACTAAAAAGTTTGGAAACAAAGTACCTAGTTGGTCTTGAGAAATGAAGATGGCGTTCTTATCAACAAGATTTTAAAATTTATTGTGGTCGAATTTCGACCAACGTGCGACTCCTAGTATGGATAAATAAATAAAAAAACTCGGGTAGAAGAAGTTAGTGTTTACAAATGATTTTGTGTTGTGACAGCAGTTAGTAACTAATGGTGAATATGCTGCTTATGTGAATAATTGCCTTTATGTACTACGTGCAGTTTTGAGGTAGGTATTACGGATATTGCAAAAATTCGAAGTTTTTTTTTCTGGAAAGCTTGAATTTTGCATCTCTGACGCTTATTTTCCAGAGTTAGTTTATATGGGAAAATTTGAAAAGTGGTTTTTCCCATTTTCCCCGTTTTTCTTTACATATGATCCTCCTCATTACAATAACCAATAATACAAAAAAATAATTAGTAAAATTGTAGCATCCATTTAGGTGTGATGCGATGACCACGAGAAATGGGGATCCATTACGTATCCATTTGTTATGATCCACCCGTGTCCATGTAGATGGAGGTCAACTGTTAATGGAATAATTGTGTACTTATAAAAATAATGATGTTTTCAATTCAACTGTATGTTTTTTGTTTGTTTAAAAAAAATAGGTGTTCAACTCCAACATTTTTTATGAAAATATGTTAATTAATTTCTCAATAATTTCTAAACCGATTGCAAACATTCTTTTTGTATTTAAAAGAGCATAGATAGATACTTCCGAGAAGGTCCCATCGCCGCAAAGTCTAGATCTGATGATGCAATCTAAGGTAAATCGAAGTCGGTTTTAGCAGTTTTTCTGCTATTAATTTTTTTTGCTGTTTTATGATATGGTTATTATGTAATAAGGTTATTATGTCCATAAATTACGTGAGGTGTGTTTTACATTTTCTGACCCTCCCTTCCCCCCTGGTGAGATGTCGTAAGATTTTACTCAACCCCCTCCCCCATCCCCCAATCTCACTTGAGATTTTTCAAAATGTGGGTTGCTTATTTAAACGTATTGGATTTTTACAGCAAAGGCTTTTAGGCTCAAGAGAGACTATGGGAACCAACATGCTGGTATGATTTTCAGTAAAATCATCTGCTCCTTCAACTTCGTTCCGATCTAACCACTCTAAGCCGATGACGCTTAGGCACAGAAACTTATTAGCTCGTCTTGTAACAATCCGTGACGGTCGCACTTTGCGGAACAGCATTGTACATCAATATACATGCTTGCTTAGCTGGTGCACTGTAGGCTGCTCGCCTGTTCTCTGTAGCTCTTGTGATAGGGGCAAAGTATTACCGCATTTACTGCACCATATTTTTTCTAAATCATCACGTACACTTGGCCAATAGCGATTATAAGGCGTGTTGATGAAGCGGTTAAATCGGTAGGCAGTGTCGTATTAAAAATGGAGCAAATGACGCCTATCAACTATCTATCAACCCCCGTGTTGGTCCGGGCTTCTTTGCAGAATAGACCATCTGCTTTTTTCCCAGGTAGCGTGTAAAAGACGAGCATAGGCTTTGGTATTGGCACCATCACCATGTCTAATCCTGCCACTGTAGTGTCAGTGCTTGCCATTGACGTGTTTCGATTTGGAGGATAAGGTGCACTTACTTTTACACGAGGCCTGACCTCACAACCTCAGGTTGGCAACACACCTTTCCCATCTTTGGTGTCTGATTTTTTTACCATCAGGAAATCCTTGTTTGCCTTACAATAACATGGATAAACCTAACTGATAGAGTATGGAGGTGGCAGATAACGATCGTGCAGAATCATATGCAGATCACCCCAGCGTGGGCTTCAGCACTTCTGGACTACAACTGAATTAAGTAATTTGAGCTGTTTGGTATAAAACAAATACGGTGGTTTGACAGTCAGTAGATGTATGAAATTATTTTCTTTTGAAGGAATTAGTGAATGACGTATTACGTATCGTATCACGATTACGCTTAAGAATGATTCTTAAGCATGTACAGTATGGTTGAAATGGACCAAAATAGCATATATTTTTGTGATTGCAGCAAAAAAAAATTGCGTGATATTTGCCGAGATCCCCCCTCTCTCCAACGTAAGATTAGGTGAGATTTGAATCGACCCCCTCCCCCCTTTAAACATCTCACGTAATTTGTGAACGCCCCCTAATTGAAAGCCATCATCGTTAGGGCATAATTTCCTGTCAATAAAATTTTAGTACTTTCATCTGCATGTTTCACTTCGAGAGTGATCCCTGTCTCCGTTTGCGCACCATTAACGTCCTTGTTGTCTATATGTATGCTTGTTTGGTTGTCATAACACAAGAAATGTGCGTCCTGAAAGTGGACCTGCCGTCCTGCCGTCCTGCCTGGCAGCTCGTAAAAGGCAGTGGCTTAGCTATGGGCCTTCGTCCACGGGCATGCACCTAAAGGGGCCTCGCACTACCTAATTTAAAATATTTGTTTATTTTTAAATTAAATAAAAGCCTGAAAAATCTAAATTCAATCAAATCGTGTTTGGTAAGACCATGGTGTAATAAAATAAGTATAAGATAAAGTTTTTGGGTAGCTTTTGGGAACGATCGAGAAGGGGCCTCGCAGATGGCACGTAATTATTAGTCCACGCTACGTCACTGGTAAAAGGCGTGTGAAGGCGACCATTACCACCAAGACCGCTGGTGGTAGACTGTACAGCGACTAGCCTGGGTAGGGATCTACCGCCGTAACTATTCTTGCCGCCGTAAAAACAATGGCATGTTCCGGTTCTGAGGGTAGGATAGCCTGTAGATTTGTACAATTAGTTTAACACTACGGCCAATTCGTATTACCCTAAGGAAATCCCTCGTTTTCTGTTGGGTATAGGCTTTAAGTGTCTGTCTGTGTGTGCGTTTTTGTATATGATTGTTTCTGCAATCATAATTTTTGACTGAACGGATTCTTTTTGACGTGAAGATTTTTTATTTGAAAGCTAGTGTAATCGAAATGATTCTTGGTTCTGAATGAAATGAGTTTTGTCGGGGGTTCATTAAACATTTTTAATTTTAAGACTTGTTTCTCATTGTTCTTTGATAATTTTGTGTAAAATATGAAATAATTCTAGGAAACTCTATAGGCATCGAAATTACATAACAAACAAAATGCAGTACGCCTGACCTAATAGCCCATTTAATGTAGATCGTTGTTCTGGGAGGTGATGAACTCTGTCCGCCAACCGAGGTTATTTATTTCTTTGTGTGCATGTATATTTTGAATTTGAGATCTTTTATTATCACATGTCATTTAATCAGCTGGACTGATTTCTAATGTTTATAACTAGCCGATCCGGCGAACTTCGTATCGCTTGACGATACAATTTGTACTTTGTATAATAAGCTCTTCTGGCGATGAACCGCTGCCTATAGACACCATAGATCTAACTGGTGCATCGTGCATCTCATATTTTATGTAAACTTCTAATACAGTTAATAAGTAGTAGGTAATAAGGTAATATATTATATGCCAGAGACATAACTCATAAACCTTTACGGTGGGAAATCAATAACGTTACTGTAGTTCAGTACTATCGATCGCTGCTTCTGCTTTTGTCTGCTGTTCGTTTTGTAGGATTATATTGTCTCTAATCTCTATTTTTCATTTCTACAGAAGCTCTGCCTGAATCTTCTCACCGGATAATTATGCTAAATTAATCAAAATAATTGTAATAAATACACTTTTGTAAAGTAAAACAAAATTCAATTGAAAAATGCAACATAAAATTTTAAAATTTAATATCACAAGGTTTTATTAAGTTGTTGACTTTTACGCTTTGAGTATTAAACCGACATACTCAAAGGTTCTACCAGTCCTAATGAATATTAATTAATCGTCTGAAACGATTACTTGAATAAAAAAAGATACTTAAATATTTATTACGTATCTAATATTATTCTGTTACAATTTTCTTTATGATATTGGAAAGCAAACAAGCAGGCGGAAGCCCTGATGGTAAGAAATTCACGCCGCCTAGAGACACCAAAGGTGATAATGGTGCGTAGCCAGCCTGAGGCCGGGATGTTAGGCCTCGAGCAAAAGTAAGTTTACCGGCTACCTTACTTCGAATCGGAACATTCGGAACACGTTAAGGGCAAGTATTGACGTTATGGCGATGACCAATCCAGGCGAGTCGCTGCGAAACTCTGTCACCTTATAGGATGTCACGGTGTTAGTGACGGTAAGCCTGTGCTCGCCTTTGACGAGCTGCCTGGCAGGAAAGCAGAAGATCTATTCTGCAACGGAGCCCGGACCAACACGAAGACATATACCTAATATTCTGTTATCACTAATGTTAGTTTCATTTATTTCTATTACTTACTTAAAATTTATACAATTATTATAAATATTACCTATTTAAATTTCACTAAAATTATTAACATCTCTGCAAAAAATAATAAAAAACGCTTCCTCTCTTCTACTTCCCGACATCAGGCTTCGTGGACGAAGCTCAAAACTCTGTAATCTACCATCCAATTACTACCATTGTGGGTTGAAAATAAATGAAATGATTGAATAATTGTCATATTATTAATGATATAATAATAGTCGTTACTTAGGTAGTAGGTACTATAATGAAGCTATAAGCTTAATGTACTACCTACACATCTATACAAAAGACATAAACAGAGAATCAATAATTTGATTCCAGTTGAGTGCTATCGATCGTTGCCGTCTGCTCTGTCTAGTATTAGTCATTAGTCAGGGTTGCCAGATTATTTTTGTTTTATTTATTTATTTTTAAGATATTGCAAGGCAAACAGCCAGACGGATTTCCTAATGGTAAAATTCAGTTTACACTATTTTAAAAGTTTTTAAACCGTTACAAAATATCTACTCTGTTAATAATTTAAGCAGCAAAAACTGACTTTATTTTCGTTACCGCGCCATGCAATCTAGATAAACAAGAAATGTGCATGTACCACCATTGCAAATAAGTAATTAACATTAGTAGCCACACACCATTAGTCAGACTTTGATCATATTGGTACCGGACCACCTCTGAGTCATGGGCTACGTTATGGAAAAAATGATCAAAATGGCGAATAATGGCGAAATTGGCGAAGTAAGCGTGCAGCAAATATAATACACACTAATCCTTTTTGGAGTCGGTTAAAGTTTTATCATAGTAAACATTAAACATTAATTGATAACCTTCGCACATTAGCTAGTTTTAAAGGTTCCGTAGGCGAATGCCAAAACGAAACCTTTGTAAACACGTCTGTCTATAGGTACGAGAATGTTACAGCAATTTTATTCTCAAACTTTTTTATTCTAAAACTACACCATTAAAACTTTGTAGGTAAAAAAAAACCGCTTTACGATTTTTATCCAAAAAAGTGCCAGGGTTGCCTCAGTGCTGTAAGATCTACAGAAGTAGAATGAAAAAATCGCTGAAAGTTGGTTTAGAACTAGATGAAGCCACTAGTTTTAATGAAATATATTTAAAAAATGGTAAATATGACTTTATCATGTTTACTAAAACGACTACTTTATTATAAAAAAAGGTTACGGACTCTTGGCACGTGGTTAAGAAATGTTCAGTGCATTTTGGAAGAGAAGCACGCAAACCACGTACTTGTAGAGTTGTTTGCGACATTACGTAAGAGATATCGATCTGCCAATACCTGATTACTTAAAGACATGCTGCAACGTCTTACAAATTTAGCTGGACGTCAGCGCGGAAACCTTTTAATGCTCAACTCAAAGTGAATTTATTAAGAGATCTACTTATTGAATTTTCGAAGTGAAAACTTCTTCAGCGGCGTTGCGCACTTTTTTTTGTATGGGTAAAAACTTCTAAACTCGCGTCAGGACACGTGACCTGATCGAAAATTCGTAAGACGGATGGAGAGTAAACAGTCTCTGCGGCGTAGGAGAGGAAGTATCATACTCTCTTTCTACGTCGCGGCGAATATGCCTGTGCCTGCTGTTTCGTTAAGACGGCGCAAGGTGCGGCGCGAATGTTCGTGTTGTCATGTTTGTGTACGATAGCGCAATAAATGAATATTGTATTCTGTCACATAAATGATAGTACTTTCATACTGATAATTGAAGCAATGCGTGCAAAATTATTCCCTAACCATTCCAAAATATTAAAAATGCACAACGTTAATTTTCAAGTTTTTACTTCTGTCGGCACTCCCGGAGTGCAACCCGTCATATTTTGTGGATTCCGTGTTCTTATAGAATTACCACGCACCCTTATTTAGTACTCGGCAGCGCATCTTTGATATTGTTGGTGCCAATAGTGATTTTCTTTAATTAATAAAGGTAACCCTAAAGCAAGATTATATGTTTATACTTAATTTATAATTTAATAAACATCTACATCCGGAAATACAGACATTCATATTCATCACATAACTGACATACCTAATTGCCTGCTCCGTCGGGAATCGAACCCGATGTTCGTTGGTCAACGAACTGCGAAGACCAGTAAGAAATAGGTACATCTGCTTCAAGGCGTTGAGTTAAAGAAACTACTAATTATTTTGCGTATAAGTGTAGCTCATAAGTGATTGAAAGTAATTGTGATTTCTTTTAGGCAGTAGAAGCTTGAGACACACATTAGAATCGGTTCAAACCTTTTTTTTCCCATTGGTGATAGAATGCTGTGTATCAACTTGCCCGGTAGGGATATCACGCTTCACCTTTTCCTACCGCTATAGTCAAAGTGTCGTGTTCCGGTCCGGAGGGATTCATACCACATGGACTCCTACAACTTCCCGGTAACAGGACAGTAACGCACCTGTAACATCTATAGTGGCTATAGGGTACAGTTATCTCTTACTGTAATGTCGAAAAAAAAATTAATAAAAATTGCTCTCTAGTTACCATACACTTTTCTGGTTAGGAGAGTGTGGCAGCTGATTAACTTTTATTTATCGTTCGCAATTATAATCTCAGGTTTTTAAGTCGTACAGTAAAAAAATACTTAGTCTGGCCATAAATACTGTTACACTTAAAAATAAAAAAATATTACATTTGAATTTCGAATCTGTCATTTTTATACGATTGCGGATTGTTCATTGTGTTTTCTCATTTTGGCGCCAATACATTGTACAATATTTTGCGATATTAAAATGGAGTGGGGTGATAAAGAGAACCGAATCGCTGTGATTGCATTACACAAAGTAGGTATGGAGCCAAATGCAATTTTTAAAACTCTCCATACACTTGGTTTTAGTAAAATGTTTGTGTACCGGGCTATTAATAGGTACAATGAGACTTCCTCTGTTTGTGACAGAAAAAGATCTGGCCGTCCACGTAGTGTTCGTACGAAATTGTACCTACTCTTCTTATTGTCTACGGAATTGAATATTTCTCCGTCGGAAACCTTATTACGAGTAGGCCTTACATAACATGTAACTAGCAATTACTTATTTCTATTACTTTTATATAGATTCAACATTTATGTCTTCGATTTAATACTTAGTAGATATTTTTCCGAAAACTCTTAAGCTCACAGTGGTTATACAGAAGTGCATATTATAAAGTCCACATTGCGAAATTCGTGTTATATGCACGGCGCGTTGTGCCAATGTCAGAAATGCCACAAAACAAAATTTGTCTGGGGACGTCCACAAATTACGTGAGATGTTTAAGGCCCCCTCTTAAAGGCCTAAGGGGGTCGATTCGAATCTCACCTAATCTTACGTTGGGGGAGGAAAGGTCTCGGCAAATATCACGCAATTTTTATTGCTTGAATCACAAAAAATATGCTATTTTGGTCCATTTCATTCCGTAGTTATTAAATAAATACTATTTTAATGTTATTTTATAAGTATGTAGTAGGTAACCGCGGTTCGTGGTAAAAGGCGAGATGAGCGAGGTGGTTATTCAGGCGCGTTGAACCTATTGTTATGACGAATTTATTTGTGACGCAAGGTTCCCTCGAGTCGTTGTTTGATTTAATTAGGCAGCAGAAATTATCACAGTACCTATACCTATAATTGTTATCACTAACTGACATATCGTCCATAAACTAAATCTCTTCCTCGAGTACCTCATGTAACAGCTGTGATTGTGATTACAACACTTGTGTGCTAATTTTTCGCAAGTTGAGCGTTTTGATCGTTAAGGGTAATACTCGTATATATGTATTTAATATTGTGCAAGATATGTTTTTTTACTATTTCTTTCTTTTTTTTCATAAGGAGCTGTCGATGCTCGACGGTGACGTGTTGGGGACCTCGGCTCCACCAACCTCTACGGCTCCGGTGTCATGTTCCATCGAGATGGCGGCTGATTCAATCACAGATGTAATATTTTATTCAGTCTATGGTTGCATTTATCTTTTGCTAGAGAAGTAAAAAAGGAAATGAAATAGTGGTTTATTTGAAGTTAACGTATTTATTTAAGATACCCAAAAATATTTACCTTACAGGCAGTGCTGTCTCCCGAAACGGCAGGGTCTCTTATGTCAATACAATCGGCACCGCCGGAACAAACTGATCGCGCAGAGCCTAGGGAAAGGCCAGTCAGTCTACTCTTAGAATTGCCTTTGGCAAATGTAAGTATTGGTCCTACCACCACAGTTGATTTTAGGGCCTCTTCTCTTTTATTGCTTCACTGGTAATTAAGACAAATTTATGCTACATTACAAAAGCTATGTAAAAAAAGCATTACACATAAGTTTGTAGTAAAACAATTTACAAAGCCAATAAGATTGGTTACTTAATAAGATATAAGTTTGTAAATGGCATATAAATTGCTACTGAAATTAAACAACATGTGTTCCAAAATTGCGAAGTTATTGAATCATCTTCAATTTCATCAGCTGATGCTAATCGAATCATTTATGTTACTGAATTCTTGTTCTAGTGCAGTAATGAGTGCAGCTCGTGCGGATTCTTGTGATTTCCATAGCGTCACTAACATGTATCTAGGCGAAAACAGTCACTTACTAACAGTAGGACCCTCTACTTTTACGCTATCTTGCACCTAACATAGAAAATACAAGTTTGAAATGAGTCATAGCTTTAGTGAGAAATTCGAAATTATTTATAGCAATATATAACAGGGATTTTCCCAACTTTTTTTTATGGGAGATAAATTAACGCAAGTAAATAGATCTATTACGTAGAAAGCCAACTAAGCTTAATAAGAGTATTTTAAATAAAATATGTTATTATAATACATATTCTCATTACCTTGAATCATAAGTTGTAATCGTTTTGTATATTTGCAGCAAGTCGGCGTATATCTTTCGGCGATGTCGCCTACCGAACAAGAGGAGGATTCCTTGTTGACGCTATCATCGGTGACAGCTCGCCCGCTGCTGGCCGCCTCGAGGAAGTTGAGGCCGCCTAGCGAAACTACCGAGTAAGCAAGGGTTCCATAGCCAAATGGCAAAAAAATGTACACTATCTTCTTTACTCAGTAACAGTAAAACTATCACTCGTGGCGGTTCTGTTATAATTATTAAGAATAATATTAAATTTAGGGAACGTAAGGACATAGTGAATTTTTTTATTGAACGAGTTATTGAGATTGCTTGTATTGAGTATGAGCAGCTGGTTGTATTAAGTGTATACAGGCTCCCATGCGCTCGGTATGAAGATTTTGAAAAAACAATGGAAGAAGTTATACTTAAGGTTTCAAATTTAAAAAAAGAATATTGTAATTTGTGGAGACTTTAATATTAATATATTGGAAAAATCTTCTTTATCTTGAAGATTTCTCAATATGTTCAAATCATATAATTTACAAAATTTATTCTTGGAACCTACTAGTAACTAGAGTAACGGCCACTAGTGCTACTTGCTTAGATAACATTTTTACAAATATATAACCAGTTAGCTGTTCAGTTACAAATGAATTAGATTCTGATCACTGTGGTCAATTAGCTATCTTTCCTATGAAAATTGAAAAGTCTCAAAAGAAATATATTGTTTACAATCCAATAAATTCTAGTCGATTAGAACGTTTTCGGGATAATATATTAGTAAAACTTCCAAATCTACCTTACAATGATGATCCTAATAAATTATTTAATTCGTTATTTAATTTAATTGACACGGAGCATAACAAAGTATTCATACATAGAAAAAAATATATAACAAAACGGGTGTGTTTCAATAAGTGGGCAACAACCGGTATATTAATAAGTAGAAAACGGTTATTTGATTTATATTATGAAAAGTCGTATAACCATAGCATTGAATTTAAAAACTATGTTAAAGTGTATTCAAAATTGTTTAAAAGAGTATGTTCTATTGCTAAGTCTATGTATTTGAAAAACATTATTAAAAGATCCGACAGCAAAATCAAGGCCACCTGGAATATTATAAATACAGAAACCAATAAATATCAAACTATTAATGACGGGTTTGAATTAAATATAGGAGGATGTAGTGTTAAAGAAGATGTAAAAATTGCAAAAGAGTTTGAAAATTTTTTCACACAAATCCCAATTCAAACAACCAAAACTCTTTGCTCATCTCCTATCTTTTCGGAATCAATATTAAATCAATCTTTAACCGAATGTAACAAAGCTTTTGAATTTACCATTGTCGATACTAAAGACGTGGTAAAAGCTTTTAAATCACTTCAATCGAAGAAAACGCCAGACTTGTGGGGACATTCTGTTAAAACGGTTGCATCAATAATTTTTGATATTGCACCACATTTGGCCATTATATTTAACTGCTGCATATCGAATGGTGTATATCCTGATCTAATGAAACAAAGCAAGGTAGCGCCTTTATTTAAATCGGGTGATACTTCTGACCCTACAAATTTTCGCCCTATTTCAGTTCTGCCTACACTAAGTAAATAAATAATTTGAAAAATTAATACTTACTCAGATGTCAAATCACTTCAATGTTAACAAATTGTTACATAATAAACAGTTTGGATTTACCAAAGGTTGCTCAACCGTTGATGCAG
>NJDD01006466.1:65207-107938 GCA_002245505.1 Calephelis nemesis | reverse complement strand
AAAAAAAAAAAAAGAAAAAATACTGATCAACTAAAAAATTCAAAAAGTAAAAATGTTTCCTGCATAGAAACTGTTATTTTACTTTTATTATTTTTTATTTTTAATGACATTTAAATGCAAACAAGCAGACTTTCCTGATGGTAAGAAATTCACGCCGCCTAGAGACACCAAAGGTGGTAATGGTGCGTTGCCAACCTAAGGCAGGGATGTTAGGCCTCGAGCAAAAGCAAGTTTACCGGCTACCTTATCCTCCAAACCGTAACACGTTAACCACAAGCACTGACGCTATGGTAGAAGGAATAGGTAAGGCGGTGATACAAATCCGGGTCGGTACGGCCAGTCTCATATATAAAAATGTATCCTTATTTATCTTGGTCACCGCATCATACGTGAACGGATTAATTCGTTATTCGCTAATTTTTTTTTGTTGTGTTAGCTATTGTGAGGGGCAGGTTTACATGAAAGAAAAAAAATAAGCAGAACGTTGGAAAATTTAATAATTTAATATTCTCAGTTAAAAGACAGGACTTTGTCTGCCGGAGAAGCTAGTCTTCAACAAATATAGTCCAATATAACGGCAGCAGCGACTCCTAAAACTCTACACCCTAAAAATTGTTTTAAGATTATTTTTTTCCTCTTTTTGTATTGTACTTGCAGGCAAATAGAGTATTTTAGATGTAAAAAATGTACGTCATTTATAGAAATCAAGGTAGAAAATAGTGCATGCTGGAATGTTAAGCCTTTGTGTAAATTTGAGTTTGCCGGTAAACCTATCTTCTTGTTGTTATTCATGTTGTCAATGCCCGGAAACTGAAGCTACGAGGGTAGGAGCGATCCACGATAGTCGTTGCTAACCTCACCCACTCCACCACCTGATCAAGATAAGGTTCAGAGAAAAACCGACGCTCGTCTCTTTTAGTGACTCCTTGGAAGAAAAGCAGTTAAGCTATATCCTTAAATGTCTCTTTATATTTAGTTTTGTTTCGTGGGTTAAAATACGTGGCTTTTTTGGTATTAAGAATCAGATATGTTCTATGGATACCAAGGACGTTATAGGTGCGTCGCTATCTTGAAGCCGAGGCCTAAATCAGTGACATTGTGGCAGCAATAATAAGACGCTGGTTTCCCCACTCGGGCAAGTTCGGAATCAGAATCAGAATCAGAATAATCTTTATTCACATGAACCATACAAGTGGTACTTGTAAGTTGCTGCAAGAGCACTATAAAACCAGTGACCTATTTAAGTCACTGATGTTGGAGTATGAGAATAGTCGCCAAAAATATTCTAGGCAAAGAGACAGATGGTTTATTTTTCACAGGGGACAAGAAACAGCACGGGACAGAATTTAATTTAAAAAAAAATATTTTAACAAGTCACCTTTGTGGTCTAGCGGTTCAGGTGTCGGACTTGACTGCATGAGGTCCCGGGTTCGAATCCTGGGTAGAAAATTTGGGTTTACCAATTTTCTAATAAAAAAACGTTGCTCGAGATTGGATATGTGCCCGGTTGGCGATAGGCTTACCTATCACCTTGAGGGACTTAGTGTCTTCGGCTAGTCGTGGGTGCCCTGGTTGTGCCTCTGCCTAACTCTCAGGGATATGGGCGTGAAGATCCTTTTTTCTTTCTTTTTTTAATTTTAACAACAGTTTAATTCAAAATCTGGGGCAAGCGCCGGCCCCAGATCATAAACCCAGAGCCCTTAACAGGATTCGCGTGTGATATTGCACAATATAATCTCATTACAACAGGTCGTGTACTAAACTAAATGGAAATAAAAAACAACTTTCTCTTTCATGAAATAAGTTTCAAGTTTAAATGTAAAGGTTTTGAGTTAGTTCGTTTTGGTGGTCACAGTAGGCGGGTGGAATGTTGGCAGAAGCACTATTGGATTAGGGGGGATTGTACCCAATACTTATGTCATGGATGTTTTAGGCTTTCAATGATACGTATTTATTGTGGTGTCCCAGTTTTGAGGCCGTGATAGTATATGTAATACACACGGTATCTATCTATATAGTAAAAGATCCGAACCTACATCGACTAACACCGAGCTAATAATTGAATAAAACATATTTTACAGTCAAGTAAATATATTAGCGGATCATATTAATGCCTATGCATATCCTGGACCGAATAATATTAAATATTAAAAAAAAGATTTTTCATGTTTCAATTTTTTTCAGGCAACTCTATATATCAACATAAATTGTAATAAAAAATGTAACAATTGTAATGAAACTGCACATATATGTTGACATATATTTTTTTATCCGATCCCGTGAATGTAACTAGCATCGACAATAAGTTATCTGTTTATGCCTGGCAATTCAGATTATAACAGGCTGCCTAACTTCCGCAACTTCATCTTACACCTACTTTCAGTCGGGATAAAATCTTAATATTGCACTAATTAATGAATAAAAACAATAAACAAAATAAAAAAATGTCCAGGGCTTTTTCAGGCAACCCATTTTTAATATATTTTCTGATATACTAAGTTTGATATAAAACCGGTTTCATCCTATTATCAGGTCAGTGTAGGTCGACCTAACTTCGGGTCTTAGACTAATATATACAAAATATGAATCTCTCCATTTCGCGTAGTTACCGTATCACGTCTGAATGGATGAACCAATTTTGCTAATTCTCTTTTGTTGTATTAGTTATTGTCAGGAGAAGGTTCTTATAAAGAAAAAAAATACAGGCAAAATGAGTTAGTAGCTGTTAATGTCATGCGATACGAAATTCGCCTTATCGGCTAGTTGTATTAGCAAAATGTCAAAAATAGCTTAACAGCGCTCCAGTGGGATATTTCCAAGTATAACAAGAAAATACAATTCTAGTTTTTGGTCAATACCCTACTCTTCAAATGGCCCTACCAAGCATCATGGTTAAACGTGGGAGGTGCACGGGATCTGCTCAAGGCTCTCTTTCCCGTGCACTTCTTGACTCCCTACAAGTTCTTTTTTATCTCAACCTATTGCTCCTTTGATCTTCTCCCCATTTGTCCGCAGTCTCTGGTCAATCCAGTAATTGAAATTACACGATTATTCGACTAGAGCTTCACATCACACTGGGCAGTCCTGCAACAGGGTGGGTTCCTGTCTACCCTATCCTACCGCAAAAATATGGGTTCTTCCCATTGCTGTGCTCTAATTTAGGAGGTAGCCAATTACTAAGCCAATGTTATGTCTCTAGGGTTAAGTTTTTTTTATGATAGTGGAAGGCAAACAGGCAGTCGGATTTCCTGACGGCAAGAAATTCACGCCGCCTAGAGGTGGTAATGGTGCGTTGCCAACTTGCGGCCGGGATGTTAAGCCTCGAGCAAAAGTAAGTTTACCGGTTACCTTACCCTCCAAACCGGAACACGTTGTGACGTTATGGCGGTAGGAATAGGTGAGGCGGTGGTACTAATCCGGGTGAGTCGCTGCGAAACTCTACCACCTAGTAGGATGTGTTAGCGACCTGTGCCTGCCAGGAAGGCAGATGGTCTATTCTGCAAAGGAGCCCGGACCAGAACGGGGGAGTTGTTAACGCTAGAGACTTAAGGCCCCATACTCAGTCAGCCAGAAGAGCAGATCACCGCGCTTCCCCGTTCCTTGATTACTATGAACAATGGCGCTCTAAAGTAAACGTCTTAAGCGACAAATCACTAGTTTTGACACTATAAAAGTAATTTGAAAAAAAGTATAAAAACTGAAACACTTATCTTTTAAGTATAGTACTTATCTATGTTTATGTTAAATCTGGTGTCGATATTTTCACAATTGAAGTAGACAGAAAGCAAAAGCTTTCAAAAAAGGGTTAACTTTTTGATTTTTTTCTATCGAGCAAAGTGAAATGAATCGTGTTTTGGAAACACTAGTCTAGTAAATCATATTCATGTTAATCTTGTGTATTTTTGTCAGCAAGATCCATAATTGCTTTGTATGAAAAAAACAGTAAACTGCTGACGTATTTTAGCTTATGTGGCCCCTTAACATTGGCAATCTCAGCTTCATATTGGCAACGCAACATTTATCATTACATTTCTTAATCTCAAGCTTATTTTACATTAAAGAATAATAGTAATCATTCAATGACAATCTGATTGTTTACTAATCATCAACATCTTTACTCCCACATCCCCGAAGGGATAGGCAGACGCATAACCAGGGCACTCACGACCAGCCAAAGACACTAAGTCCCACAATGTGATAGATGGCAAGCCTATCGCCAACCGGGTACATATCCAATCCAGAGCAACATTTTTTTATTAGAAAATTGGAAAAACTCAATTTTCTTTTTCTTGACCCGGGATTCAAACCCGGGATCTCATGCAGTCAAGTCCAACAACTAAACCGCTAGACCACAGAGGCGATTTACAATTACTTAAAAAAATGGAACATATGTTCCATTACTGTGATTTACTTAAGTAACAAACGGTGCTGTTTTACAGTCCCTTTGGTGCCAGGAAATGGGCGATGATAAAAAAGACATACATCGGAAACCTAGTTTATAATCTAATTAACTTATAACGCCCACATTGTTCCGGGAAATCGTTTATAGCCTAAAGAATTTTTATCCAATTAACCTATTAGACCCGTCGGATACCTTAGGGCGTAGATAAACCCATCCCAATGAATAGGCACTCGAGTGATGAATTTGCGGTCTCAAAAAGAATTCAAAATTGCGTTGAAAACATAAACAGGCTGAGGTAAACACTGGCAGATTTTTATAATTTTAAAAAATTTGCCATATTTTTAAGTTAGAGGCCCGTATTAGTCCTCCAAGCTCCTTTGCAAAATACACCATCTGCCTTCCTGCCAGGCAGCTCGTAAAAGGCGAGCATAGGCTTACCGTCACTAACACCGTGACATCTGACTAGGTGGTAGAGCTTCGCAGCGATTCACCCGGATTGGTACCACCGCCTTACCTATTCCTGCCGCCATAACGTCATGACGTGTTCCGGTTTGGAAGGTAAGGTAGCCGGTAAACTTACTTTTGCTCGAGGCCTAACATCCCGGCCTTAGGTTGGCAACGCACCATTACCACCTTTGGTGTCTCTAGGCGACATGAATTTCTTACCATCAGGAAATCCGTCTGCTTGATTGCCTCCAATATCGTATAAAAAAGGTTCTTCTGATGGTAAGAGACTACCATGGCCTAAAGACACTATAGATGTTACAGATGCATCGTTGTTCGGAGGCTGAGACAGAAGGTCTATTGTATAAATCTACCTGCTACCCTACCCGCCAGATAGGAACATGGCAGAATCATAATCGTGGCAGGAACAGGTAAAGCGGTCTTGTTAATAGTGAACTATTTTTAAACCTGTGCTTGCCTCTTATAAGCTGCTGGCATATAATGTCCCTATCAGCACGCTACCAAAGAATACTTAATCGTATATAAAAATACACCCTAATAGCCTGAAATCACTTCCAGTAAAAAGATTTCGAAAAAAGGTATTTGATTTGCTACTAGAGAAAACGTATTATAATGTATAAAGATTTATATTTTAAAATATTTTTTTATTAATTATGTCTTATAAAAATATCTAACAAGCATTAATAAATAAAATATTTTTTTGTAATAATTATAAACGGATTTTAAGTAAAGATATCATGGTTGCCGGGGAGTTTGCTTCGCCGTTTCTTCTCCTGACTGGCTAGGGTTGGAAACGGTAGTAGTGAACAGTAGATAGGATTAAAATTAATCTACATCTTAAATTATTTGCAATAAATTATGAAGATTATTAAACATGTAAATAAAATATTTATTAAAAATATAAATAAGTGCTGTGATCTTAATGTTAAAGTGTATTTAAATAATAATTAAATGTCTACAATTTTATGTAATCATTTGCATACCACAATGTGTCAAAATAGGTTTGCTTTTTGGAAATGCTTAATAGGTATTTTTATTACAAATTTTTAACACAAATATTCCGCAAATAAATAAATTCCGATGATTATACTCATTTGCTTTTCTCTATACGCTTGTTAATCTTATAATTCTTTTTTTCTGGATAAATTCGATTTTTTTTTGTAAATTTCTATGGACAATATGTTCAAAATCAGATTCGGTAGAACAACGTGTCTTGAGTGTAAACTATGTCTGATGCTTGGTATTTTATTCTGGTACTGTATGGCGCCCGATCTATATAATATCTAGTCTATAGTCCAGTAACGTGTAGGCATGTGTAAAACAAGGCGAGCCACCACGCCTATGGACACATGGCTATGTAGTGATGGGACTAATTTATATCGACATTCAATCAATCTAAAACCGATTTAGAATATTACTTGCTGAATCCGCTAACTTGCTGCATTGCTGTGATGTGTAATCTAACCGGAAGCCATGAAGAAATACCAGAAAGAAAACCCAGGTGCTAACGACCTCCATCGACCTCGTCATAGCACCCACTCAAAAACTCACTCAGAGTATTTTATGAAGTGCGAGTAACCAACAGATGGAAAGTGATTACCATTGTTCATAAACATCTGTGATACAACGAGAGTTACCAAATACTTGACTTGCCTTTCATATAAGTCCTTTGAAAGAATCTGTATATAGTTTTCAGGGACAATTATGCAAGACGTAAGTTCTTATTTTGACGTGACAACGTCTTAAATTAGGTTGCGGCTCAGAGTCACTCATGAAAAAGTGTAAAGCCCGGTAACGTTACGATGAGTCACCGAACGAGAGAGAGGCCCGCCGGAGCGGCGAATGCCTTGCGTCTCCCTCCCACTCTTTAATAATATTCATATCAATAAACATCCTACCGAGAAAAAGACGTTGTCACGTAAAATCTTCGCCCGTAAAACCGACTTTACAGGCAACCATATTTTTTTTATTAGAATGAACTTGTACAGAAGTTCTTAAGTAATGCCTGATTCTATCTTCTAAAATGTTTTTGTTTAATGACCGCCACAATGGCCAAAGGGTTATCATACACGCATAACTCGTACGATTAATGCGGACAAGTTCAACAGCCCAAGTGAAGTTTTTCTGATTCTTATTCAACTATGAGGCTCGGGTTATAAGTGACGGGGACAGACTTTTTGTGTGATGAACATACGTGTGTGTGTTTCCAAGTCTGGTTGTTTAATACGCATACTGGTATTTGTATAAGAATTTCTATGGTTTAGTATTGTTGAGTAACACCCACAGGACAAGCATGAAATTTGCTTACTTTAGGCTTAGATCAATTTGTGTAACTTCTTCAGGGATATATTATATTTCAATATTCTTCAATAAATTGATTTTGATATCTATTATGGTAATCTAAAGTAGTTGGTCCAGTTGCCTGGTGTCGGGTTTGTAGTTCATAGTCTAGTCTAGAAGGTACATGTGTAGGCATGTGTGAGGCAAGGCGAACCACCACGCCTATAGATACATGGCTATGTAGTGATGCTACCGTTCATATCGAGCTTTGGTCGCATTGAAATTACAAATGATTTTTTTGAAGTGAATGGGTAAGGCAGCCGATCCTTATCCGGGAAAATTGCTCTACAGCACTTTACTAAAAGTGCGGCAATCTTGTTGGCAACAACAATTTAACCTACATTCGCCTCGCCTAACCTAAGCTGCCGGGCAGGGATACAGACAGTCTATGTTACACACAGCGAAATGGGCATTTTTTATTTAGTGTCATTACTGTGCACTAGATATAAACACCTACCTATATAGTAACGTACATGAGTCGTTATGTAACCTTTGAAGCAAAGAACGTTGATAATATGAACTCCAATACACAATTTATCGTTCAGCAATCATTTTATCATTATTAACTCTATCACTAGGTCGCAGATACCTAGTAATAACACGGGACAAGACTTATGTCCTTGTGAAACATTTTAAACAAGAACTTGTATACACAATTAATACATACTTACTACAAATACATACATAATTTCATGCCAAGTCCCTCACGGGGTAGGCAGAGTGCATCGAGTGCATCGAGTGCCAGACCTCACGAATCACGATCCTGACAAACCTGTCTGGCTTTCATTACCCTTTTCATACAAACACTACGGTTTCGAAGACTCTTGACTCTTGATATCCGAGTGATCTGATTGTGCTATATACTTACCCGTTGTTTAATTTGTAATTAATAATTTTATTATTTATCGATATACGACAATTTATCGATATCAAGTCCATCACTAGAGTGCAGTGGTAACACCGGCGAGACCTATGTTGAAATGCACGTGTGTCGTTGGGCAACCTTTTACACGAGCGGTTAATATGGTCACATATCTCTTAGATTTCTTTTATGTGATTGAAAGGGAAATAAACAGACAAGTTCCTGGATGGTCCGAAACACACGCCACTTATACCAAAGCTGCTAATGGTGCAGACGCCGTCCTTGAAAAGGAAATTGTGTTAGTCGAGAGAAAGATCTATTTAAGGAGGATCAGCTTTTTTAAGACTATCAGTGTCAAAAAATTTGAAACATCAAGTTTTTGTTTGTAAAAATATAATATTCGGGAGCAAGGCAGTGTCCTACCAAGAAAAGCAGAGTGAAGCTCTGTGGCTCTACCTATAATAAAAACTTTTTCTCGAAGTATTTCGTACTCATATTGAACCCTTATTATTCGGATCATGCCAGATAAACTAAACTCTTAGAATACGATGTCTTAAGCAGAATTGTAAAAATTTTAAAGTTGCGACTGTATAGCTATAACATTTTAGATTTTATTTTAATTGAAGATTGAAAATTATTTAAATTGAAATTTATTAAAATTTCTCGGTCGCATAACTCGTCTTACATTTTATTGATATTTAAGATCCCCGAATTCGTCACTGACCCACCGATGATCATCTAAATGCATACAACATTCCTGTTAACCTAGAAAACTTATATTATGTACGTTAGCTAAGTATTAGTGTGCAAATTACAAAAAAAAATACAAAACATGTAATTTTTTATATTCAACTTATTAACTACTTTAGGGAATGGAGTTTAAAATATTTAATTTAGTTTAAAATATTTCGTTTTCTTAACCACCATAAACTCGGGTTTCTAATGTACCAAATAATCAAATATCTTAGAATATATTTAGAATAGATTTAATAAACATACAAAGTTTTAATTATATACTTTTTATGTTTAACATTTTATCAACATTTAAAACTTTTATAAGATCGCCGAATATGACGCAGAAACATTACTGCTGGTCGTCGAAATTGATGTTATGGTACGAAATTAATGAATGATACGTCACAAGGAGTTTTGGCGCCATCGAGAGAAAAGATGGTCGAAGTTTTTTCATAATATTAATTTCGTATTGATATTGAGTGTAATTAGTCAATTTTAGTGGCATTTTGTACAATTTTGTTCAGTAAAATTGCACAAATGAAACAATCATGAAGAAATTAGCGTATCGTGTATTTCCTCGTTGCTGCCAAATCTCATTACATGAGTTTGAGTAATGAGGCCACCGCTTTGCCCAAGGCCTGACATGACTTACTGACGACTTATGATTGATTGATTAAAATTAATATACGATTTGATGCAAATTTCTACTTGACTAATGTCAAAATACTAACGTGAAGGCCAAAACCTGAAGATAGAAGAAAAAAGATACATCACAAAACTGCACAAAAATGTAGCAGTATTGTAAAACTATCCTGCATCAAGGTTGTTTAGGGACGTCATGGTACGAAAAGTCGATGTAATATTAAAACATTCCTGTTATAAGGGCTTATGGTAGTCCTCCTGGTCTACTTATTTCATTTATTGCTTTCCTTTGATAGGTTTGCTGGACGAAATTTCTTTCATTAGAGATAAGCTCGTCCTTTGTATTTACGTATTCTCGTTGTAATATTTTTTGTACTTTCTTTTGCAAAATAGACCATCTGCCTTTCCTGTCAGGCAGCTCGTAAAAGGCGAACATATGCTTATCGTCACCAAAACCGTGACATTTGACTAGGTGGTAGAGTTTCACAGCGACTCACCTGGATTGGTACCACCGCCTTACCTATTCCTGCCGCCATAACGTCAAGACGTGTTCCAGTTCGGAGGGTAAGGTAGCCGGTAAACATACATTTGGTCGAGGTCTAACATCCACCAAGGTGGCGTGAATTTCTTACCACCAGAAAATCTGTGCTTGTTTGCCTTCCAGTAACATAAAAAAGCCTCCTCCTTATATAAAGTTGGTTAAAAATATCCACAACATGGATATAACACTTAACCGTTATGCAAATCAATCAAACAAATATCATACGCAACGTTTAACACCACTACAAACATGACAACACTTAAACTAGGGACTTATAGTAAGTACTATTTAAAGTATGCTATATTTATCAAGCTTCGGAAATCCGAATATATTTCACAGATATAACTATATAGAGTTCTTATTACACATAATTAATCATTTCGCTTAAGGTTAGGTCAGCCAATTTAAAAATAAAAGTATAAAGTGTAAAAAGAGTAAAAAGTGTAAGTGTAGTGTATATTGGGAAAGACATAACAAACTGGTGAGATTCCAAGTTGACCTGGAAGCATTTCGTAGTAGCAAACATAGGAATATACAGGGTTACTGGTAACTAACGCATAACCTTTCTATGGCGGCTTTAGTACGTCAAAAGCAACAACTTTTGTTTTACAACTTTCGCAAATAATGATATTGGTTCTCCGTACACAAAGTTCATAGTCCTTTAACAAAAAGTATGATATGAACGGGAACCAAATTCTTTTTTCACGATTTTCTAGAGTTAATATAACAAAGGTTGCCGCTATAATGTACTAAAGCCGCCCTAGAAAGGTTATGTTTTAGGTTCCAGTAACCCTGTATAATGAGATCTATTGAGCAACAAATATATTTTACTAAATTAAATAAATAAATATATAAAAATAAAATTAACATTCGACAAAACTACCTGTCATGTGGCTAAGACCCATCTTGAAATCTCGAAAAAATCGCATCGAAATCGGACATTCGTCCAGGAGTACAATCCAGGACAGGCACACACTATTACACGCCTTTTTTTAAGGTTCTGGGGTTAACAAAGACAGAAATTTTTGTTTGTTTTTTTTTTGGTCTCACTCGCGGAATCATTAAATCTGAAATTTGACAGCGAAATAAAATTGTTAAAGAAAGTTACTATTCAGATGAGATTTGAATGCGGATGGAACCCTGGGTACAGAGTATGCAAAGATAAAATCAAAGGTTTCGCCTAGGCCATAGTTTTCGTAGCCAGTACCAGTAATGGTGTTAACAAAACATATTATATTGTTATTGTGATTCTTAAACCTGCCGCTACCATCGGTGTCATGGTTAAGGAGAGGGAGACTATTATCGAGGCATTCGTTGTATAACTGAAGTACTCTTGGTTGGAGCATTGATATATTCTATTTTTATGTATGGCACCGAATATAGGAGCATTTTCCCTGTGTTGATCCGGGCTCCTTTGCAGAATAGATTATCTGCCTTCCTGTGCCAGGAAGCTCGTAAAAGGCGAGCATAGGCTTACCGTCATTAACACTGTGACATCCTACTAGGTCGTAGAGTTTCGCAGCGACTCGCTCGGATTGGTACCTTACCTGTTCCTGCCGCCATAAATTCAGCGCTTACCATTGACATGTTCCGGTTTGGAGGGTAAGGTAGCCAGTAAACTTACTTTTTCTCGAAGTCTAACATCCCGGCCTAAGGTTGGCAATGCACCATTTCCACCTTTGGTGTCTCTAAGCGGCGTGAATTTCTTACCATCAGGAAATCTGTCTGCTTGTATACCTTCCAATATCATAAAAGAAAATGAAAAAACGAGACATAAGCAAGAGCGTTTGAAATGTGATGAGTGCGAATATTGTTCAGAATTCATTGAACTTGGTGAAAAATCAACGAATCGTATGCTTAAGAATTGTATATCCTCGCATTTACGGCATTATAGAAGAGGCATGCCGTCTATTATGGTTTTACCGTGTAGAAAGAAGTATGAGATTACAATCCTCAGTATTGAGGGACCGATATAACAAAAGGAAAATATATAAAAAGAGGAAACGAGCAAACGAGTCACCTGATGGTAAGTGCGATCACTGCAATTACCGTCTCAATTAATACCACACAGCGCCTCCTAAAACATCCGCAAAATCAAGAGTATCACAGAAGCGCTGTCGACATTTCAGGAACAAATACGCTCTTTTTGTAACTGTTCCAAAAATCGCATTCCTTTCTAGACTAACGGTCGGTAACTGGTTCTACATACTCATTGTTATTGTACGGAATGCCTTTGGAGAGAAATATGATAGTTAAATCTGGCACTAGAGAGGTGAAGGAATTCTTATGGCACTGTACAATTTAGGCTAAGTATCGGCCCAAGTAGCATTAAGTAGGAATAAATCTAAATACTTGCGGCAACCTGTAAAAGCATACTTGATGCTGTATTAATATTTGTGCCAATAATTAGTTAATGGTAAGGCCAATTTGTACTTTGGTCATTATGTAGAGACTCTTGGCAAATATCCTATCACTAGTCCCGGTTATCCCGGCAATACACTTTTCGGTTTACTTGCCCACTTCACTCTAAATAATGGTGAGAATATTGGCCGATTGGTTCATTGATCCAGTGCTTCTTGAGTTGACCTTATTCGGCAAATTTTACGTACTCAATCACCAATTACTTTACCTTCACCACCACAGAACTCTATCTTCCTAGTTCTTACTAGGATTACTCTTGAACCTCAAGTCATGCAACATTGGATATTGTAATCAAGTATGTAATTTTTGGTACTCTTTAATATAACACTAGCGAATTAATTAAATTTAGTTAACAGTAAATAATACATTGTTTTATCGGATTCGTTGAATTTTTTTCACTGGTCTTGTTGGTTGAGGGCAGCACTTACGCCTAATGCAACAGACAATTTTCTAGGTTTGGATTAGTTCATCATAAACCCGTATTTTTAGTTTCTCAAACTTCCGGAAATGGTGACTAACATTTTGATAACATTTGTAAGTGTGTATTAAAGAAATGGTAATATCGATATGGGTAATTTCAAAGGTCTCTAAACATATAAATCAAACTTGACCGTTATACATAAGGTCGAGACAAGCCTGTAACGCTGTAGGTGATCTACATTACAACCTCGCCTTATGTATGTTGGGTACATATGTGCTTGTTCGAGGTTAGTTTTTATTCAGACTTATGATTTAAGTCTTAGAATATCTCAGTAACATTCTTTTGCATAAGCTTACATGGTAATAGCAAAAAGTGTGTTGTTACCAGGATACCACTGGTCAAAGTCAGGAGATAATCTAAAGTATCTTCAACCCCATATCCCCGAAGAAGTAGGCAGAGGCACAAGCAGGGCACCCACTATCTTCACGCCCATATCACCGAAGAAGAAGGAAGAGACACAACTAAGGCACCCAATACTAGCCAAGACAACTAATCTAACCCTAAAGTAAACTATTTGTGCTCAAATCACAGGTTTTAGCTAACGACACTAGTCCATGGAAACAGATATATAAATATTGAAATAATTTTAATAAACACGCAATGCGAAAATACCACTACACAGATATCAGTCCCTCTGAAGCAACCCTGTGAAGCAACCTCCTACAAACGAGGAAGTCGTGGAATATACCTAATTTGATTTCGGATAAGTATTTTTATGGAAATCCGAGTAAATATGCTGTAGGTCTTAAAGTATGTATTCTTTTATTTTTGATAAACATTTTTTAGAAACTACAGAGCTGTTTAGTACCAGCTTTTTTCGTCATTATTCACTTACAAGAACCGAGAGGTTGGATCCTGATTTCATTACAGAAATACACAGTATATCGCATTACATTAAATACAAGACACAAACACCCGTGTTGTTTTGTTCATCCTACATATTATACCTCTGTTATGTATCATATGTAAGAGTAAGGATAAAAAAGCGACGAGAGTGCCGGTAGAAGTGAAAATTTTAATATTAAATTTGTGCATTTTTGATATTTTTTAATGGTTAAGGAATAATTTTGCACGAATTGTTTTAATTATCAGTATGAAAGTACTATCATTTGTGTGGTAGAATACAATATTCATTTATTGCGCTATCGTACACAAACATGACAACAAGAACATTCGTGCAAGCGTTCGTAAGATTCGTAAGTCGGTGCGCCTGCACCGGTTTTGATCACGTCACGTGTCCTGACGCGAGTTAAGAAGTTTTTATAAATTCCAAAAAAAGTGTGCAACGCCGCTGAAGAAGTTTTCACTTTAAAAATTTTGGATATTCCGTATTTGACAAATGACTTGTGTGCAAAGGCCAAAGACCGGTGGCAAACGGACAATATTCGATCGTAAGTAATTGCAACACACTATGATTGATTGAGAAATTTTAACTTCTTTAGAGATTTTTGCTTAATTAGGCACACTGACTTAACTTACAATCGAAATAATATCATTGGACATGTAACGTAGCAAGTTGGTATGTAATAGGCAGGTTCCAACACCAGTATTGTGCTTTAGACTGTATACTCGTAGATCAGTCAGCATCGGTACATAATTGCCAGTATCCGCTAACTCCTCGACCACGAGACGTTCAAGCATTAAACAGCTTGAGAGTCAAGCTTAATAAGTGTAAAATCCGGTGAAGTTGTAAGAAACCACAAAGTTAGCAAGGTGTTAGTCATTAAAAAAAATGCTTAATATAATAAGTTTCCACTTTCAATCACTTTTTTATAAGTTCATTGTGCTTGCCTTGAATAACAAAAAAAAATATTTTAAAAATTGAAGTGACCCCGCCTGACCTTTGTTCTGTCCACTCACATGATAACTAAACTAATAGCTAGATTGTGGCTAGATCTAGTAATATAAAATGTTAAGTATGTAGGTAGGTAGGTCCGTACATACGGATCTCATACGCAACGCGTGCCGCACCCGCTACTGTGACACACATTTAGGCGTTGTACGGTTCACAGAAACAAATTTTGAATTTTTAGTGACACTTGGTTTTTCATGGTAGTGGAAGGCAGATAATAAATTGCACTTAGATACTGGGGCATTGGCAACGTGCTGCGGGAATAAAGCTTGCGTACTCACCTGTTCCAGTCATTGTATTATCTATATGAAATATTCTATTACATTTTTACTTATAGATATTATTTATATATATTTATATAAATATCTAAATTTTAGACGCTAAAAAAAACACTTAACATCTCGCCTAGGCTTGGCACTTCGCACTTTTGGCAAAGCTAATATCAATAATTACAATGAGGCAGACCATCAGGAAATCCATATACTTAGAGCATTTTTTATTTATTGCCATTCGAATATTCATCGATATTTCAAACAGTATAATAAGCTCGACCTCTAAAGATAGCACGTTAAAAAGTTTTAATCCCTACTGAAAAAGTGGGTTTTATAAGTTTGACTTGTCTATCTTTATGACTATATTTAAAATTGCTCCGAGCAAAAAGCGGAAAAAGACAGTGACGATTATGCTTACTATGACGAAAATACTTTAATATTTACACACTTACCTGTACCTACTTACCTAGCTTTTATCACGGATAATTTAGAAGCATCATTTGTAAGTAAATTTTATAAAAAAGACACGGTATAGTGTTTTACTACTCATTAAGTTAGTAAGTATTGACTCATTAAGTTGACAAAAATATGCAAAATCCTTTGCTAGCGTTAAAGTGATATGTATTTTCCACAGAAATATTTTGTAGACATTGTTACAGATATACGTGTTATATGTAAGCCTTGAAAACTGCATGTTAAATTTTCATAATATTACATCCAAAATTTAATATATTTCTTTGAAATATGCCCTGAATTATAAGTATTTTAATTAAATTATTTTTTTAAATGGCCAATATGTTACTAGCCGCGAGGTTTTTACAACTTCACCGGATTATTTTTTTTGAAATGGCTAATACAGATAACTTTGATAATGCAGCTGTACAGCGGCAGCTCTCGGCACTCCACCAAACGAATCAGTGCGAAGACCGGCTGAAAGCTATTTGTTATTTCAGTCTTAACATTTGTATGTATTAATTGCAACTCCCTGTTCCCGTTCCTATGTCTATACAAAATTCCCACGGGGAATTCCCCAACCCCCCTCCCAACCTAATAAACCTAACCAAACTCAACTTTCATAAAATAATCCACGTTGAAATAGGCCCATCCGCTCATGAGTTAGGTATGTCTTAGAGAGACACGCAGAGGAATAGACACAACTTATACGACCCCTTTATTTCCATTGGGGGTAAAAACCAAACCCGCAGCCTTATTTTTTATCCCCAAAGCAAACCTAGGGCTGTTATAAATGTGTGTATAAATATGTGTGTGTATGTATACATCGTAGTTTATCAGCGGATGGATGGATTTTGGTAAGTATCATAACTTTTGCACGATTGGACCAGTTTCGGATTCGATCATTCATTCATTTATTTATTGGTAGAAGTAGGTACAGTCATATGTCTTGAAAATTACAAAAGGACGACTACTCTTTACCTTGTGGCGTACAAATATTATTTAGGAAAAGGTACCTAAATTTTAAGAAATAAAATAAAAACTATCAGTTTCACTATCTCACGTATGTACGCAGACATTGTGGGTTTAATTAATTCATCGAGTGCCTAGCGTAAACGCCTAGCTACACCGACTAACCGCGAGGCTCGGGTTCGATTCCCGACGGGGGCAGGAATTAGTGTGATAAACATTTAGATGCCTGCATTTCCGGGTCTGGGTGTTTATCAAATTTATTTTAGTATCTATTTAAGTATTTCTATGTATTAATATCGTTGACTAAAACCCATAACACAAGCATATAATTTGCTTACTTTGGGGTTAGATTCAATTTGTGTAACTTATCCAGGGATATTTATATTTATATCTAGTATAGGTTTGCTGACGCTACACCCATTGCTAAATAGAGCTAACAAGAGATTGATATAGTCGATAAGTGGACACATGGACGTATTACGTGTAAGTGTAGCCTTGTTCGAATGTTGACCGGAGCGGTGCGGGGTTTTAAACTTTGTCATGCTGCAGGAAAACCTTAATGGGTTTTACGAAGAAAAATTATGCAATATCTATACTAAGTTTGACATTTGAAGAATAGCTCGCCTTTCAAATAATGCTTGGTACAGACCATGTGCAGACTCAGCAAACAAAAATCTACGAAGATTCTTTTGCTTTTGTTTGGCATCCGAATGCGAGCGGATGTGTGTGTATTTAACAATTAATTATTGTAATTACGTTTTCGAGTGGAGTCTACACTTTAGGTATACTTTCTATTTGTTTAATAATAGCATTTTGTATAGTGTACAATACAGTTAAAAATAATAATAATAAATTAATTTATTAGTCTAGACAAATAAGACAATTTGATCTAACCTGAAAACAAGAAAATAATATGATTTTGATAACGTATACTTTTAAAAAACACCCAGACACGGAAATACAGTCATTCATGTTCACATAAATGCCTGTTTTCGTTGAAAATCGAACTCGAATCTCGGGTTAGACGGTGACGTTATAGGCATGTTCCTCCGCCATTGAGATAGTCGAGTTAGGAACTTTGTCAGAGGTTCATAAACAAAGAGTTAATTCCTAAAAATGATATATTACATTTTATTGATCGTCTGAAATAAGCTTCTCGGAAAGCACATGATAAATCTCTAAATAATATAAAACAAATTCGCTTCCTATGTCCCTTTGTATGCTTAAATCTTTAAAACTACGCAACGGATTTTGATGCGGTTTTCTTTTAATAGATAAAATTATTGAAGAGGAATGTTTGTTTATATATTTTATACCCGTGCAAAGCAGGGTCGCTAGTGTCTGATAAGACCCATCAGTATACTATACGTCATAGAGATCATCGGCCTTGCTGAATACATATAAGCTTAAATGACTAGAATAGATCTATGCAGGTCGCAGTGACCCTAAGGCTAACTTGACTCATTCTTTAACGTTAATAATAATAAACAAACGCCTCCTTACAACTAGCTACTCGTAGCATTTCCTATACTTGCACTATGGCACACAACAGAAGACAACAAGAGCTAACGAACTCGGTCGATAGTTTTTATTTGCTCTATCTGTAAGCAACTTAACAGTTGATAAATTATTCGTTTGAGAAAACTGATGGAGATACTGCCATAGTGGACGTCAGTTTAAATGAAAACTGGTCGAAATTAAGTATACGTTTAAGTACAGAATATTGCTGCCCCACGAGATGTGTCTACTTGTTCTGGGACGTCTATCCAATAAACTTAAAATCTTAGCCATATGTTACTTCATTACCATCTTTGGTGTTCAAGGATAGCGTTTATTTCCAACCACCTAAACTTGTCTGCTTGTTGCCGATTATTTAATGTGAAGAAGTAGGGGTCACACTTTGAACTTTATGTTTTAAACTGACACCGCGATTTAATTATACCCAAAAATAACTAATTTCTTGACTTATTACCATTAATTGAGTCAGACGGATATGAAGCAACAAACGCCTTGCGGTTTTGCAATTGGGTGACGAAACGAAAGTACATATACCTACCGTATTTACATTATTCATCGTAATTTTTACAATAAGTACAGGTAATCGAAAAACACACCAATTAAAAAAAATATGCCTATTACGATTGAGAAACATAACTAAGCGAAGAGAAATTGAATTGAAATCGATTTGATCATTCTTCTTTTGAAAGATAGCTATTACCTAATTCCACGATGGTCCCATCAAAAAAAGCCTCAAAAAGATCATAAGACATCCCTTTCTTAATGATCCAAAACTCAAACAGCTTGACCAAAATGAAAATTCTTCTAGCTTTATTTATATAAATGGCTCTAGATTTGATCGAAAAGGCTATTTTTTGTAGAGATGTAGTATTGATACAATAATAATGAAATATGTTATACAACTATATCATACTTATAAGCTATAATGTTATTATATCTATACTAATATTATAAAGAAGAAATGTTTGAACATTTGTTTGTTTGAAATGAATAGGCTCCGAAACTACTGGACCGATTTCAAAAATTTCTTTCACCCTTAAAATGCTACATTATCGCTGAGTGACATAGGCTTTGTTACATTAAAATCGGTGCAGTAAAAGCCAAGTTACGCAGACGAAGCTACCTGAAACTGCTATTGTGAAATACTTAACGAATAAGCAATTCTTAGACCCTCCATACAGTAGGGACACTCAAAATTCCATGTTGAAAAATCGAATCAAAATGTCGAATGCAGCACATCCACACAAATGGACCTACTACATACAAACCGTAGTTTTCAGTATGGGATTTTCTCCAATTCAAGAATAAGTCATTTGTTTTATTATTGCAAAATAAAGTGTCCCAGCGCTAGTCGGACTTGCCCATGAAGGGCTAAGTAGTAGCAAGCATAGTTTAGAAATATAAATAAATAAATAAATAAATAAATACCTCTGGACAAGTTACACAAATTGAATCTAACCCCAAAGTAAGCAAATTATATGCTTGTGTTATGGGTGCTAGTCGATACCAATACATAGAAATACTTAAATAGATACCAGAATAAATTTAATAAGCATCCAGACCCGGAAATGCAGACATCTAAATGTTCATCACACAAATGCCTGCCCCCGTCGGGAATCGAATCCGAGCCTCGCGGTTAGTCGATGTAGTTAGGCGTGTACGCTAGCCACTCGACCAACGAGGCGGTCAAAATGTAATATAAAATGTAATATGTAGGTAATGATTGATTGGTACGGTAACTACTACGATACAAATTTTACTCGAGTAACAAAAATCCTTAAATCCTTAAAATTATCTAATTCTGTTAAGATGGTTTGGAATTTGTTGATTTAAAGAATAAAATAAATAAATAATATATGACAAGTGTTTGAGTAATCTTTTCTGTATCAATATTTAAAATATCTCTTCTTGACATTTGGTTACGATATAAATAAATGAAACATGACGTGTAAATGAAACGTTGTGTATTTTTTTTTATTTGTATAGACTGTAGATCATTAATTTAACTGTTTCCACCAAAAAAGGATCATCAAAATAAATGAAACATAACGTGTAACTTAAACGTTGTTTATTTTTTTTATTTGTGTAGAATGTAGATCATTAACTTAACTGTTTCCACCAAAAAAGGAACATTAAAAATAAATGAAACATAACGTGTAACTTAAACTTTGTGTACTTTTTTTTTATTTGTGTAGACTGTAGATCATTAACTTAACTGTTTCCACCAAAAAAGGAACATTAAAAATAAATGAAACCTTGTGTATTTTTTTATTTTTATTTGTGTAGATCATTAATTTATCTGTTTCCACCAAAAAAGGATGATCAAAAACAATTGTGAAAAGACTTACACTTGCTTACATTTAGTTACAAAAACATGTAATCGAATTTAATTGAAACAAATACCCCTTCTTTTTTGAAGTTGGTTGAAAAATGCTGTACCAATGCTATGGCTGTGAGGTGTCTATTTATCATAGTGGTATAACATAAGGCCCGAGGCTATGTCTATCACGTATGGACTTATATGTATCGGCAGAAAGCGTAACATAAGTGGGCCAAGTGCAACCAGTTCACACATGTAAGGTCTACTTACAATGGGATTAACTGCTGCCTTTTTATTTGTATCGAATAACTAATTAACGTCTATGTGTGGGAGATTTGAACAGATGTGCTGTCTCAGTTCTAGAAGAGATCATCTTGTTCAAAAATGAATAGTCTAACACCTCATACAGGGCAAACGCCTTCTTCATTTTATAAAAGTAACAAACAATAAATGAATTGAATTAACTTGAATTGAATTGAACTGAATTGAAAGCTGAGTTACATAGCGATTCGGATTTTCGAAGCATTCCGGATATAAAGGTTGTCTTGTCTAAATTTAGACGTACTTATTTTTGTTATAAAATAAGTAAAAAGCAGCTGAAAGTAAGAGACATCTTTCGCCTATGGACACCATAAATGTTATTGATGCGTCGCTTTTTTAGTGTTGGGATTCTAGGGCTTCTACAAGTCTCCTGCTTACCATACCCACCACCAAAGAACTTGTAATGGTAAGCATTAACGCTTTGACGGTAGGAATAGGTAAGGCAGTGGTAGCAATCCGGGCAACCTGTTCCACAGCACTGACTCCGCTGTCTCCTGGTTATGACTGACTGTATCAGCGGAGTAATCCAATATCCCAAATTCCTGTATCCCTACCACCTGGCGATGCAATACCGCAAGTTCTATTTGACACTCGCGGCCTGCCCCGGCTTCGCACGGTTGTGAAATATACATAAAAACCTTCCTCTTCAATCACTTTATCTTTTGAAAAAACCGCATCAAAATCCGTAGCGTAATTTCAAAGATTTAAGCATACAAAGGGACATAAGGACAGAGGAAGCGACTTTTATACTATGTAGTGATACGGCATACATACATTAAGGGCATACACTCGTATCGTTGACCGGAACGTTTATTGTACTGTAAGTACATGCTTAACTAGACCAACCGACCGATAGGTAGGGTTCGATTTTCGAAGGTGACAATTTGTGTAATGAGCATAGATCCATGTAGTACATAGATGTATATGTAGATAGAGTCACTAGGTGGTAGAGTTTTGCACTCCCTGCATTCCCCCGGATTGGTACCACCGCCTTACCTATTCCTGCCGCCAAAACATCATGACGTGTTCCGGTTCGGAGGGTAAGGTAGCCGGTAAACTTACTTTTGCTCGAGGCCTAACATCCCGGTCTTATGTTGGCAACGCACCAATACCACCTTTGGTGTCTCTAGGCGGCGTGAATTTCTTAACATCAAGAAATCCGTCTGCTTGTTTGCCTTCCATTATCATAGAAAAAAATACATAAACAGAGACATAGATGTCTGTATAGATGGGTATTTCCAGTCTTGGGTATTTATTAGGGTTAGGAATTTATACTGTTTAGTTTGAAAATGTTTATGAATTAGGGTCGTTGTCTAACACCCATAATACAAGCATATAATTTGCTTACTATGGGGATAGTCCAATGTAATTGGACAAATGTCCAGGATATTTATTTATTTTAAAGCAATATATGTGCCAATAAAAAAGTGAATAAAAAGTCGCAACTAATATATTATGGGTGACCGACTCCGCAGCACCATGGTAACTCTTATCATCAACAGAACCATATTATGCCTATTCTATGTTTTTTAACAATACAATACAATACAATAACTCTTTATTGTGCACCAAATACAGATAAATTACAAATACATCAAATAAAACTTAAATTATAAGATACACAAAGGCGGCCTTATCGCCAAATCAGCGATCTCTTCCAGGCAACCCATGTATGGAACAAGATTTAACAGAATACTGTGTAATGGTGCTCTTAAAAATATAAAAATGCATCTACTAATGGATAAAATAAATCATCCTAAAAGCAGAAACCTGTTTTAATTATAGGTATTAGAATTTAGAACGAGCAATATAAGTATTGATCACAGTGAACGCAGAAAGTGACGCTTTAACATACTTTTGAAAATATTAATATTTGGAGCTCTCCTGATATCTATGGGAAGAGAATTCCAAAGCCTCACTGCTTGCGAGGTAAAAGAGCGGCTATAGTAGTAAGTGTTACGAGAGGGAACTTGAAGAGTAAAATTATCACTGGACCTGAGAAATTTTACTTCACTGTTACAGAAATTAAATCTCTCCTTTAAATAATTAGGCGCAAATGGATCAAAGACATAACATTTTAACATATTAAATATCATATCATTTTAACATATTAAAGTATCAGAGTACTTAACTTATAGTTTTTCAAGTCAAAGTAAAAACTTCATAAATGAAGTAGTACTATTTAAATTATGCGCTTCGGCTATATTCGTCAAGTTATCTATATATAGTTGTTATTACATAATTAACCATTTCGTTTAAATGTAGATTAGGTCAGCCAATTTAAAAATAAAAGTATAAAGTGTAAAAAGAGTAAAAGTGTAAAGCCGAAACGCATAATTTGAGTAGTACCTATTTATTTATTACCTAGCTATTTTGTTGCTTTTTCGTCCAGATTAATATATTAAGTAGTAAACGTGATAGTCATATGTACGTATGTAGGTAGCATGGGCGTCGCCAGTATTATTTTCAGGGGGGTGCATCTGCATCTATACATACTGTTAACTAATATAAAACATCGAAATAAACATGTATAGCAACATACGTATTTACATACAAACACAAACAAAAAAACAAACTACTTTCTTTCCGGACAGGGGGGTGCCGTTGAACCCCATTGCACCCTGCTGCCGCCGCCCATGTTAGGTAAGTAGGTGAAACATGAAGGAATCAAGTCAGGTTTCCTAGTTGATCACCATTAATAGATATATCTGTTATGAAAAGCTTGAGGGTCGTTTACCGGCGGCCACGGTAATCACATATCAGCGTAATGAATTCTGAACGTTAGCGGCGATAAGCGCCTTCTAACCTGTCATTATTGTGATATTGATTGCTATGTTTTGTATAATTGTCAGGGTTATCAACTCTTCAAAAATTTTTAAAACATGGTTTCAAGATATTCGACGATAGCGACCGCAACAGACTTACAAGTATTTTTATTATGCGCTTCGGCTATATTTGTCAAGCTTCGGAAATCTGAATGCATTTATTGAGTATATATAGAGTTGTTATTACATAATTGATTATTTCGCTTAAATTTAGATTAGGTCAGCCAATTTAAAAATAAAACTATAAAGTGTAAAGCCGAAGCGCTATATATTTTTTTAGAGAATGTTATATATGCGCTATAGCGCATATATAAAATTCTCTAAAAAAATGATATTCATGATTTACCTACCTGTAGTTAAGTTATAACAACGAGTGCTATGGACTAGAGCAGGGTTTCTCAAACTTTTAGCTCCACGTACCCCTGTTAAAGATTCCACGTTACAGCGAACCTCTACAAAAAAAATTAAAGTAACTAATTAGGTCCCCCTCAAAAAAAAACAATGAAGTTGATTATTCACAAAAATTATGTTTTTATTTCATCAAAAGGTAACAATTAAATGCGAAAAGAAATATTTTTTACTACCATTAATGTGATGGGTGTGCTTCTTTTCTGTCAATTTTAGGAGTGATTTTGGATAATTTTAACTTTAATTTTGACTTGGCATCAAGTCAATTTCTGTATTTAGCGCCACCATATGTAACGCACGTGCCTGTCACTTGCCAATCATCATAGCACCAATACGTAAATTTTGTCGCGTACCCCTTGCTGTCGAATGGCGAACCCCTAGGGGTTCGAGTACCCCACTTTGCGAAACGCTGGAATAGAGGAGTAAAAAACCTTTAAGCAATTTTATGGATTTACTGTTACGAATATCAAGGGGAAGGGAGTTCCATAGCCTTATAGCATGAACTGTGGAAACTACTGATATAATTAACTCTGCTGTTAAAATTTTAAGTATTACATATGTATTTGTAAATAAAATAATATAAACAATAATGTCTAGTCCCAGAACAATAATAAATGATCTGATTTTCATTATCTTAGTTTTTCAAAATTAACAAATACCACCACCTACCTACCTACCTACCACCTACCTATTAAAACAGTTAGAAAACTAAGATGTCGTTGTTCGGATGGCACCCAGTACACCGGGACAAACAAAGAAAAAAGTTTTTGTAAAAAAAAGACTAATAATTGTTCATTTATGTTATCAGATTAAATAGACGTCTACCTGCACCTAACACATAATATTATACTAGTGTTATGTGTCTCTCTATATACTATTATTTTGAGTATTTTTATATTAATTGGATAGAAGAGTATTTATTGTATATTCTTACTTATATTTACGCCAAGTCCCTAACGGGGTAAGCAGAGAGTATTGAGAGTTAATGACAAATAGGTATGTATTTATGTAACAACTGGACTGACAACCCTAAACTCCTGTAAATAGCTATAATTTGTCTTATTAATTAAAACCTACTATTTGGTAATTGACAGAAGGTCAAGCTGTCAAACTTTGGAAACATATTGTGTAGCCTGTTTAACTGCAAAGATTAGGTATTTAAAACTCCTCCCCATTTTTTTAAATAGCTATTAGCCGCAAGGTTATTAGTCTGATGAATCTCCTAATGTTATAGGTCAAAGTACGTAGGGCCAGTAGACACAAAAGTAGCGCCTAGTAGCTGTAGCACCCGTAAAAAAATTTCGTGACGTTGGTGTCATAAACAATAGGAATTAGCGATCGAAACGCAATCGGTTGCTATGTGTCAAAAACATCGTAAGCTTGTTTTAACCAACTTCAAAAAAAGAACTTTATTTACACATTTAAAATGCATACTTATAGCTTTTATCAAGGATAATTTAGCGACATCATTTACAAGTAAATTGTATAAAAAAATATGGTGTAGTTGTTTTAAATGAACTCATTAAGTTGACAAAAATATGCAAAATCGCGTGCTACTATAAAGTGATTTCATGTATTTTCCACAAAAGTATTCTGAAGACATTGTAACAGATAAACGAATTATATGTAAGCCTTAAAAACTACATGTTAAACTTCTTCCCATTTTTTTAAATAGGCATTAGCAAAGTCATTAATCTGATGAATCTCCTGAAGTCAAAGGTAGGTACATGGGGCCAATAGACACAAAAGCTGCTGTAGCACCCGTCATAAACATTTTCGTAACGTTGGTGTCATAAACAATAATCGGCGATCGAAACGCAATCGATTGCTATATGTCAAAAACAACGTTGCTTGTTTTAACCAGTTTCGAAAAAAGAAGGAGGTTATAGTATGTTCGACTCCTATATTTTTTGAAGTACCTGTGCTAATAGATTTCTTATATATTTAAAGGTAAATTATTGTTAAAAAAATTAAAATGATCTTATAATGTATTTTTTTAAAAAGCGTGCTTCCGAAGTGGTCCCATTGCTGCCATGTTTGGATCTGACAATAGGAGCCTGGAAAAATCGAGGAAAATACTTACTTTCAATGTAACTAGATGACATAGGTACTTATTGGAATCAAAGTCTTTTTTTTTGCACTTTTATTGCGCTTAAATTATCATAATATTATATGTATTAAAACAAATTGAGCAGTAAGGATACAAATATCACTAAATTTTTGGAATCCTAATATTTAGCAAACCACGTCGCTCTCCTTCGATGTGGTACCTCGAAGTTAACGCCATATAACCCTGCAACTCTTAAGAAAACTACATAAGTTTAATTGTTACTAACTAGACTTCTAACTAAACTAAACTAGAGTTCTATTGGTTCCATGTCGAGCTGAATCGACCACCTCCTAAGCTGTCCGTTTCGTCATAATCTCAGTCGCCTTTGTCGTGATCCGGTTTGGGTTTAGTGTAACTGATTTACTTACGCAAGAAGATTGACATCACACCTCTGTTTGGTAACTCAACATTTCCTTAGTATCTCTACACGAAATGCAGGCATTTCTGTCAGGAAATACGTCTTCTTGTCTACCTACCAACAATATGAAAAAGTTTACATACCAACGTTATGTCTCTTGCGTTAGGTTTGTCACTTATGGTATCCTCGCCCTACAATTTATAAGACAACACTGACATAAATTCTTACGAGATAAAAATTTTAATCCGAGTAAATCTCCAGTAAGGAAAAAGGTAGATGTGCAGCTCTACCTTAATCATAATCCTAAGAGTTAATCATAAGAAAATTTGACGGCAGCAAGTACAATAATTTTTAAAAGGATAATGTAATTATAATCTTTCACATAATAATTTTTGAATCTATCTATGTAAACAATGATTCAGAAATATTGAAATATCGAATGTCATCGAATACCTTTTGAGTTTCGAACCAATGGCCTGTCTGACAACAAAATAGGAACTTTATTAACATGTAGCTACCCCCAATGTGACCGCAACGCATATCCTACCTCCAGCTCCGGTGCAATAACGTCACTTATGCATCTGACGTGATTTTTCAGGAAAAGCATTTGAAAACTCAACAGCCTATTACATTGTATAATTGTTCTTGAATAAAAAAAATTATAGCACAATCATTGCCTTTTTTCAAAAAAAATGTTCATGTTCGTTTCATTTCAATTTCGAATCGAAATTTCATTCAATTTACCGATATTTTGACAAAAAATGTATAAATGACGTTATTGCTCCGTAGGTGCGATATATACTTCTTATCTACTACTTACTACTACTACTATATATATTTCCACTACCTAACATCCAGGAAGCTATGATACTACCAATTCCTCTTCGGACTGTCTTTAATGGACCGGCCTCTTTTTCTTTTTGAATTTGTTCATTGGCATCATAAGACTTTGGATGTGGTCTAGCGGTCGGGAGTAGGACTTGACTACAGGAGGGTACCTCGTGGAGTTTCGAATGGAAATAGGAATTAAGGGTTCGATTAATTTTGTAATAAATACAACGTTGCCTGGGTTTGGATTTGGCGATTTTGGCGCTGTTGGCGATGAGCTTGCCACCTATCACATTGTGGGACGTAAAGTCTTCAACTAGTTTTATTTGCCGTGGTTGCACCTCTGCCTATATCTGTGGATGTATGGACGTGAAGATACTTTACTTTTCACTTACGAGACTTTTAGGAAGAGAATTCGGTACACTAGTTAGCAATAAAAAATCTATTAATACCAACATATTCTACCACATGCATGGCGTGTAGCGTGATTTTTGTGTTGGGTAAAAAATGTAATCTGAAATTACAAATGAAATATTTAAGAAGAAATTAGCGTATCGTGTATTTCCTCGTTGTCGCCTAATCTCACTATATGAGCTTGAGTAATGAGACCCCCGCTTTACCCAAGACCCTGACCTGACTTATTGACGATTTATGACTAGGTAATTATAATTAAATCCCGATTTCCCGAAAAAAAAAAGAAAGGACCTAATATCAAAAATGCACAACGTTAATATTTAAGTTTTCCCTTTTTTCGATTTTATTTTTTTTATTCCTTGCTGCTTGCTTGCTTTATATTTACTGTAAAAAAAATAGTACGTAAAAAAATATTAGGAGGATAGGTACCTACCTACTTAGGTATCTTAACACTAGAGGATGCGTGTGGTTGTGTTTATTTATCGAAAACTGCAGGCATTTTTAGAAGCATTCAAATAACCATTCATAGAGTACCTAGGCTTGGGCCTAATCGGTCACTACAGAGAGCGCTCAATTTAGTTCATAATCCAAGGATGAACTAGTTCGCTCTATTAGTTCATTAGTTCTTTTTTTGAAATAATTTGGTAAGAACAATATATAAAGAAAAAATATAGTTATGATTATTGTAAGTTTTGTTTATTGTTATTAAAAAATACAAAGTATTACCTGAAAATTTTACACGTCCATTTATGTAATATGAGATTTTTATTTAAAATTGGAATAAAATATTATAAAAGAAAACTAACTAAAAAGTTTTTAGATTTTTTGAATGAATCAAACCAATGAAAGTAGTACAACTCAAATTTATAGGTTATATGTCGCTAATTAACGTGATATACAATAACAACAATCAATTATTTGTAACAATAAATGGGAAGAGAAGAGAAAAATTTTAATTTTAAATAAACTTACCGTAAAATAAGACATAATGATATTAGTACTCTGTTTGATAATTAGCCAGCAATACTTCTAACTTCAGTTGACGATTGTTATGATTTCATATGATTTGATAAAATTTCAATTATGGGGATTTGAAGTTGTTTAGTATCGATACCGATTATCGAAATATCAAGGCGCGCACAGTAAAAGTAAATAACTTGGTTGGTTACAAAGCGCCACTGTTTAGTAAAGTGGATGCTAACAGAAGTATAAAAAGAACTAAGAGCGGGATTTTCAATGAACTAGTTCGCATAGTTCACCTAAAGGAGCGCTCTTCCCACTTAGGTCGTTCGCGAACTACCCAAGACTATCATAAAGTCAATATACATGCACATTATGGTAAAATCCAACAAACTTAAGTCACCGTATTACTATTATTACGTCAGACAAATATTTTTGGCGGTCAACAACCGTAGTTCGCGGTCGACGTGCCATTTTTTAATACTTTCACTTTTCTTGTTAATTTTAACAGATCGACGAGTAGCGCCATCTAGTCGCAGTAATTTACAGAGTTTGATACTTTTCTTAAATTAGCGACATCTTTCAAATAAAAAAGAGTACTTACCTACATAATATTATGTAACATGAGTACCTACCCAATTAATAAGGTTTTCTAAATTATGCTGTACATTTTATGATTATTGTATTTTATTAAACCCAAACTGTTTTATTAATAAACATGGTCTAACGTAGGAGTAAAATTAAGTTGATATTATACTACCATAAATAAGAATAATAGGTTTTTAAAATAAGGTATACGGTATACCTAGTCTGTATCACAATGTAATAAAGGCTATGATACCGGGTTCAACCTTAGAGTACTTTACTCCGCGTTTATTCCTATCTCCAAAGCAAGAAAATTATTCGATTTTTATGGCATTTTTATGGCATATATTTTTATTAACAGGCACATACCTAAATACAGAAAGAGGTAGGTACCTATTCAGTCACTCAGTTCATAGGCGTACCCACAATGGGGCAAGATGGAGCCCCAGCCTGATTCGAATCTTAAAAAAGAATTATTAGGTTCACTAGGTACCTAGAATGTTTTGTTTTTATATATACAACAGAAGGCAAACGAGCAAATGGGTCACCTGATGGAAAGTGATCACCGCCGCCCACGGGCATCCGCAACACCAGGAGTATCACAAATGCGTTGCCGCATAAGGAATGAGTAGGCTCTTTTCTTGAAGGTCCCTAAGTCATAATTGTTTGGGAATACCGCCCTCGGTAACTGATTCAACAAAGGTGTTGTGCGAGGTAAAAAATGTCTTCGGAATCGCACAGTTGTAGATCGCCACGCATCAAGATGGTGGGCATGATACTTTAAACTCTGTCGCGAAGTCCGAAAGTGGAGATCAGCGGCTGTAACAAAATTAATTATTAATTAGTAGGTAACTTCCAAGTACAATGCAGAGTATAGGTGATCGGTGGGTATGGAACTTGGGGAGTTAAACCAGAATACGTAAAAAATAGAGTACCTAAAATTATGTAGACAAATCTGAATAACAAAGTCGCATGCAATGATACTATGTTGTTCGCTATTTTTAGATTTAAGAATTGATGCGAGTTGATTCAACAATTTCACACTATTAAATGTAGTCAGGATGGCCGAGCGGTCTAAGGCGCTGCGTTCAGGTCGCAGTCCACTTCTGTGGGCGTGGGTTCGAATCCCACTTCTGACAAATATTTTGATCCCTTTTTTTAATTTATCTTATGTAATTAATTACAATTCAAAATAACTTATGAGTTATCCCACATAATTATCTTATTAAAACAAAATAGACCGATGACTAATTTTAAATGGAACACTTTAGAATTAACTTGAAATAAAATGTAATAATAGAGTTAAATTGCAAATTGTACTAGATGTTGTATAGATAGGTATAATGATTTCACGTCATAACAGCGGTGCTATTTTCATTATTTATCATGTTGATCTTGTTCATGAAGACTTGTTGCCGAAGATTATTAGCAAGAAATTATTTTGTTTCCCTTTAGTATAATAATAAAAAATGTGCGTAGATTTTCATTTCAAAAATAAAAAATTGTCAATAATTGGAAGTTGGTTGACTCTAGTAAAAAAATAGATATCCGTGGTCTATCTCATCGAGAATACGATAATAATTAACAAAGACAGGTATACCATTGACCTCTAAGTAAACCTATTTAGGTATATGAGGTATACATACGGTCATACTTAGAACGCAGGTAGTCTCTTTGCAAGGGCGGATCTAAGGGAGGTGTCATAGGGGTCATCACCCCCCCTCCCCTCCTGAGCAAGGTTCTAGATATTATGTCGAATAGTATATTGGACCTAGAAAAATTTCATATATTTTTTTTAAATCTCATCTAAACAGAAATTCCAACATCAAAATAGACTCATCAAAATGTAATAGGTATCTTGAATCTTATAACAGTTAGCATTGTTATAAGGTTTGTAATTAATTAATTTAAACAGCTTTACGATCAGCAGTATACTAATTTAACGTTTTTCTAATAACGAAAATTGAAAATATTAGGAATGTCTTTTGTATTATACCTAGTCAAAACTATGGTACGTAGGTGGATTACCTACCTACTTAAGCAAGTAAACATTTAAAAAAAAACTGTTCATTTAACATTCTATTAGTATCATAAATGCGAAAGTCTGTCTGTTACTTTTTCAAAGCTTAGCTGCTGTACCAATTTCTACGAAATTTTGCATGCATATAGATAAAATCCAAATTCAAACAAAATCTACATACTTTTTTGCAAAAAAGTAATCCGCAGAAGCATTAAAATATTCAATAATCATTTAGTGATAGCAAAAACTGTTATTTCGGTTTTTGATTATAACTCAGAAACTACCTATTTAAAATAAAAAGTTCAATAAATCGCAACTTAAAATGTAACAAAAATATTTATTATTTATTAAGTATAAAATTGAAAATAATATTTAAAAATTTGGATAAACTATGCTATCATCCGTAAACATCAAAGGGGTTTTGTTGAGTTGACATTGTTGAATTACTATTTCAAAAACATACAGAACTAGCCAGCTCGACGAACTTTGTATCGCTAGACCCTGACAGCTACTAATAGTTTGTAGAGATTAAAGCATTATTTTTCCTATTTTCCTCGCTGGTTTCCAGGTTATTCTTTTTATAAGAACCTTCTCATGACAATTACCAGCACAACAAAAAAACAGAATTAGCAATATTGGTCCATCCGTTCTGGTGTGCTGTGATGACCACGTGAAATGGGGATTCATATTTACATATATACTTAAATAGGTATTCAAGATTTGGAACTAACATTGTTATTTCTGATCTCTATCTGTATTTACGAAACTTTTAGTCTTTTTTAAATAAAAAATTAGGTAATGCGGTAAAAAAATACCAAAAAATTCTGTTTTGGTTGATTTTTTTCAAAATTCACATAATTTTTAAAAATATTCGAAATCTATTTAACTTTGAACATTTATTTCCAAAATATCAGAATAAGTTTCTGTATTAAACTTTTGTTGTGTGAACTTTTTAGCCCTGGTTTGATCGCTAGGAAATTACAAAAAAAGCGTTTGCAAGGTGCCATGTATAAATTACCACACTATTTTTACTAGGTGGTAGAGTTTGGCAGTGACTCGCCCGGATTGGTACCACCGCCTTACCTATTCCTGCCGCCATAACGTCATGACGTGTTCCGGTTCGGAGGGTAAGGTAGCCGGTAAACTTACTTTTGCTCGAGGCCTAACATCCCGACCTCAGGTTGGCAACGCACCATTACCATCTTTGGTGTCTCTAGGCGGCGTGAATTTCTTACCAACAGAAAACCCGTCTGCTCGTTTGCCTTCCTATAATATAAATATATATATATATATATGTGTGATAGTTCGCGTATCACTATTTTAATACGTGGCTGCTTATGTCTATTTATTTTATTTTAGTCTGTATTATTCATAATAAAACCTTCAAAATAAAAAGTAACATCACTACGTAGTATAAAACAAAGGCGCTTCCTCTGTACCTTTGTCCCTTTGTATCTTTAAAACTACGCAACTGATTTTGATGCGGTTTTTTTAATAGATATTGTGATTGAAGAGGAAAATTTACATGTTTATTTCATAACCGCGCGAAGCCGGGGCAGGCCGCTAGTCTATGGTAAAACTAGTGTTTGAGGCACTTACAATAAAGAGATCAAAAGTTTCATTTTTTTAAGATATCAAAACTTTAAAAATTTGGAAATGTTTGGACATACAGGTCCTCTTAGATATACATAAACATCTTCGCGCCAAGTCTCTCTCACGGGCAGGCAGAGAGTATCGATTGCCAAGTGAAAGTAGTTCGCCGGGTCGGCTAGTATTGAATGAAAAGTTACTAATTAAATAGGTATTTTGTCAAACGTCATATTAGATTTGGAGCTCGCTCTGACTAAAACTCGAGTGACCAAAGTTTTTGCCTCACGTATTAATAGAATCTATACTTGCTATCGTCGGCACTTGGTGGAATTCCATTGTATATACACGTTGTTTGGACACTGTATACAGTGGATAAGTACAAGTGTTAACAACGTGAATATCACGTATTAATATTATAATGATTACAAACCCTACTAATTATTACATAAAAATTGTTGCTAAAATTGTGACTCTATCTACCAACCCTAGGTAGTCAGAAGTAGAAACGGTAAAACAAACTCACTGGCAACTAAAATATATATTTTGTTAGCTGCTACCCGCGGCTTCGCCCGCGTAGTCTATTTATTTAATATTTAACACCCGTTAAAATTTTAAGATGAAAAATGGCCTACGTCCTTCTTCAAACTTTAATCTATTTTTATTTAAATATCATCTAAAAAGTATTACACGATGATGTTCTGGATAGAATAAATTTAGAAAGTAGTGCACTGAGCACAACCGTTCCATAGGGAGTCAACCACGCGCATACCACGTGTCTGTATCGCACGCTCTTTAAACTATAGTGTTAACGTAGTAATTATATTCTATTTGATAGTGTTATTTTAAAATTGCGATATCTCCTAAGATATTCATTCAAATCGATTGATGTGAAATGCAATTTTGTTTTAAATTAAATACTTGTGATGAACGACGTACTTTTTTGGATAAGAATTAACATCGTGTTTATGAAATAACCTTCGCAAACAATGATTATTTTGAAACAAATTTGGTTAGCATAAAAAAGGTTATAGTGAGCTAACTTTAAAAGATAGAAATGTGCTGTCGCGGACTTTTTTTAGGACTTTGACGTTGACCCGTTTCGCCTTTGCTCGCCTCTTGCTACCAAGCAGGACGGCTGATAATCTATTCTACACGGAAAACCCTGACCAACACAGGCGAAATTAATTGTATTAATTTAAAAAAAAAACATTTAGACTGTATTTTTATGTTTGAGTTGTTTTGAATCAAATACTTGACAAATGATAGCCTAAAAAAGTCAGAGTTTAATGTTGAATTTAAACAGCATCACAGCAGTGCTACATTCTGTGGTCACACTCTTTGCTGTGGTTTGTCTTTATAGTTTAAAGTACCTACATATTCATTTATTTCATATTTCTTTTTTGTACATAAATTATCAATTTGGAAATCCATTTCTGTTTGAACTTCGGTTCACGAGGGGTGTTTGTTGCATATTTACGATATTGTTTATAATTAATTTTTCTGTTTTTAAAGTGAAAACTTCTTAGCGGCGTAGCGCACTTTTCTTGGAATGGGTAAAAACTTCTAAACTTGCGTCAGGACACGTGACCAGATCGAAAATTCGTAAGACGGCGCAGAGCGCTTACGCGAATGTTCATGTTGTTATGTTTGTGTACGATAGGTAGCGCAATAAATGAATATTGTATTCTACCACATAAATGATAGCACTTTCATACTGATAATTAAAGCAATGCGTGAAAAGTTATTCCCTAACCATTCGAAAATATCAAAATACACAACGTTAATGTTCAAGTTTTCTGCTCAGGGCACTCCCAGAGTGCAACCCGTTGTTTTTTTATGTACAAATATGGCAATTACTAAATCGTATGTCACAAAAACAAATCAAAAATGTCACTGTCAAAGGTTTATTCAAGCTGTGTGTATTATATATTCCTATTTCTATGGTGTGTATAGACGGTGTATAGGTACCATACAGGTAGGTACCTACAGAACTGTGCAAATTACCAATAGTGTGACCGTGAGTGGTATAGATTGCTGTCATTTTAGCATTTGTGTACCCACGTTTTATGACCGATTAAAAAACGTGGCAGAATTAAGAAACACAGAACTTAATATTTCAAATATCTGAAAATGTAGAATACGTACGTTAATAATACTTGTGATTCTCTGGTTTATTATTTCTTTCATTTTTATTTAGTATTCATTTATTTGCTAAGAAAATAATTGAAGCAGCAACTTGTATCGCATGCCATACTTTATTTATTGATTGATTAAAAGGAAAATAAGACAAAAAAATATAATTTATAGAACTACAAGGAACCATAGTTATTTAAGTAAGAGTGCTTATAATAACTAACAGAATTAACAACTTATCATTTGAAGAGATAGGTAATAAATAAACGAATTTAAAAAATGAGAATGTTACATTAAACGTGTTAAAATACATATTTACAGTTGCTGTTATTTATCAACATTTAAAAATATTCAGTAAATATCCCCACCCCCTCCCCAACCCGACGGAAAAGAGATGATATAAGTTTGACGTATCTGTGGCATCATAACTTTTGTACAGAAGAAGGATGGACCTATGTGATTTTTTTTGAAAGCAGAAGTGATCAAGATGGTTACATATAATTACATATAATATAATATTAAAAAAAATGTGTGTGTACTTATGTACACGCGTTAGAAGTCATACTTCTTCGGCATAATAAGATAAAAATCTTTTTAAAAATTTTATCTTTTGACTTATTTTACGTTTGTAGACAAAATGACACTAACCATAGAAAAAAGGTATTTAATACATTAAAAGTTTAAATATAATGCATTATTTAGTTAAATAAAGTTTATTTAATATTTAATAAAAACTAAAATGTTATCTATAGCTAACTTCATCATGTCGGTTTTTCGTGACGGTGTGCACGCGCATCGTAAAAATTTACCCTCATATTTTTTCCTAACGCGCCAAAAGAAGTATAACTTTAATAAATTTATTTTTTAGTTAGTATTTCTTAAGGTGAAATTGCCAATCAAGGCTTTGAACAATTCATTCATTCATTTACAAGCCGAGGAACTAACGTTCGATCGCCATTTACTCTTTAAGTTATTTTAAATAGGTAGATCAGTAATAATTATAACATAATGTTTTATTTTCTTTCTAACTTCGATCAGTGTGTTAAGTGAGAGTTTTGCATGAATTTACTTTACTACCGCGTTTGCGTTTGGACGATCTGAATGTATGGAATAATTTAGTTGTTTTGACTCTTCGCTAGAGGCGCCGACAATAACTCCATACATTTAAGTCATTAAAAGTAAACGCGATAGTATTTCTTTTGAGTGATAATCACTGGATAAAGTGTACATCAAATCGCTGTTAAATGGCGTATTATCTCTATTTAATCTCTGTTGGTCATAGGAGATAGCAAAATAAAAACATGTCATTTGATAGCTATAAAAGATAGCCAATCAGCCCCCTGATCGTGGTTAAAATCAATATGTTTTGCTGACTGACTATCTGCCACCTTTAATATGTGTGACTGTCTTCATAGAAAAAACGTGCTAAAGTTGCAATTGTAAATTCGCTGTAAGACTGTCATCATTAGAAGGACCTGTGCAGCACCTAGTACATATTATTACGTTTTTATTAGTGGCGACATCTAAAAATATAAAAAGCATGCCTACCTAACACTATCAGAAAGCATAAGCATACGGTTGAAATAATTAAAATTAGTCTAAAAAAACAAAATCTGGTTATCACTAAATATGACAGTAAGAAAATGAAAAAAAAAGTTAAATTTCATTAAATTTGATTTCGTAATTTTTAAATTTTTTGGCACAATATGATGCAATATTTTAGCATTTTCTGAACACTTGGCAGAATTTGCCATTTTTGAGATAGCCACACATTTTAAAGGTCAATGGTCAAAAGTGTCAACATCAAAAGTTTTGAAGGTCATTACTAAATGTTAGGTTAATATCTCGGTCCCTACTTTTGTATTTTAAATAAAAATTATGACCATAATAAAAGTAAACAATGAAGACCTACTTATAAAAAAGCTATCCTCATGCGTTGAAAAAATTGCAAACGATGCTATACTCAACAGAAAAAAGTTTTTTATTGGACTTTCTGGTAAGTACCTACTAATTGTGGTTTCATTCCTGTAAAAAAATATTCGAGATTTTTATGGAGTATTGAAAGTCAAACAAAGAGAAGGGAAACATAGACACTAGTAGTTTTTCCATTGTTTCCACCACACACCAAATATTTTCGCTAACATAAATTGAGTCCTTAAACTGTTACTTAATGAGGTAGATAATATGAAAATGATAAGTTTATATATAGTAAGATTAATACTATTATTTTTAAATTATAGGTGGCTCTCTTGTAAAATACTTATCAGAAGGTCTCCCAGAAATTCAAACTGATTGGTCTAAATGGGTACTCGCATTTTGTGACGAACGAGTTGTTCCTGAGAATGATGAGGAGTCTACATTTGGTACTTACAAGAAGTTGTTAATACCAAAAACACCTCTGGAAGAAAGTCAATTTATAACTATAAAACAAGCAGTTTCAGGTTATTTTTTAAATTTAATTCATGTATAACTAATTATTATTTGTTCGAACATCATATCATCTACCTATTACAAGTATAATTTTTGAAAGATGTTCCGAACTTATTTCTCAATTATTAAGCTTCAATAAATATGTGAAAATATGTAATACTAGCTGAGACATACATTGTCTTGTTCCTAACCACTAATATTGAAATATTTTTTCAAAACTTCTGACATTAACTAACATAGCAACAAAAGAATTATCAAAATAGGTTTATCTGTTTACTCATGATGCAATGACCAAGAGAAATAAAGCTCCATTATTTAAATAATATCAATGATAATTTTAAAACATAATAATTTGTTATGGTTCTGATAAGTACCCGTGTGACAGATACATATTCCTTTTTTATTTTGATGTCAAATAACTTTTAATTAGTCTTTATTGTATAATTTAAATAGAATCTCAGAAATTGCTACTTCTCTAAAAATTAACAACCTGTTAAAAACTATTTTTGTTACAGCTGAAGAAGCAGCATGTGACTATGTGGAAAAGCTTACTCAAGCTTTTGGTAGTAATGACTTTAAGTTTGACTTGTTACTATTTGGAATGGGTCCTGATGGTCATACATGTTCCCTATTTCCGGACCATCCTCTGCTGAATGAAACATTGTTGCCAGTGGCTGCAATACTGGACTCCCCTAAACCACCCCCAGAAAGAATAACATTGACATATCCAGTTATAAACAAAGCAAAAAATTGTATTTTTGCTATTAGTGGATCCAGTAAAGCTGATATGGTGAAAGTAAGTTAATGTAAATATAATAAAATCATAAAAGAACTGTCTATAACTTTAAGTATATATATAAGGGATGAGATTACAGTAAAACTTAAAATTCAAAACATTTGCTTGTATGCTACAGTCTTATTGGTTGGTATTTTATTATTAGTTTAAGAGTTATTATAAATACCTAACACCATGATCAAGACAAGAGACAAACTTTGTGTTTCTGTATCAAAATTTCACTAAATTTATTTTGGTTTCTACTCTAAATTTCTGAGTACTAGTGTTGAACAATTTATAGCACAAGCATATTGTTGGCAGGCTCTGGGAGTACTGTAGTTCTGTGCTCAGGGGTAAGATCAGCTGTATCTTCACTCATATATCACCGAAGAGGTCGGCAGAGGCACATTCAGGGCACCCACAACTAGCCGAAGACACTAAGTCCCAGTGGGATAGGGGGCATGCCTATAGCCAAACCGGGCACACATTCAATCCCGAGCACCATTATTTTTATAAGAAATTTAGGAAAACCATATTTTCTTTATGTTGTCTGACCCGGGAATCGTACAAGGGACCTCATGAAGTCAAGTCCAACACCTGAACCGCTAGACCACATACATATTTATTTAATCAACAATTTGATGCATTTCTTTGTTTTGTGTTTTCAGGATAACAGAAAAATAAACTAATTCTGAGTTTTGTAAAGTAAAGGATTCAATTAATATATCTTCAATTTAAATAAATAATATTTTTTTAGTATTGAAAGGGCACAAATATTGACCTATATGTGTGTAGATAGAAATTAATTATCTGATTTTGGTACTTTTTTTAATTATATGTAATGCATTTTTTAGCGAATATTGAAAGATAAAGAAGACTTCCCAGCTGGTCGAGTGAAACCGAAAGACGGCTCCCTCTATTGGATTGTGGATGATGCAGCTGCTGTATATTTGTAAATTTATAGACATTGCTGCAACTGCAATCTAATATTTAAAAATCGTGAAAAATCTATGGTCCATTCCAATCTTAAGTCTGTGTTTTTCATATTTTATCAAAACAAAAATAACTTGGAAATATAAATTAAACAAAAATCATACACACTTTGGATAATGATTGTACAATTGCTTTTGTTAAAATGTCTTGTGAATCATTAATATTGAGACATTAAATAATACATAAGGAAGAACCAATTTAACAATAGTTTATATTTTGTAGTTTCTTTTTCTATTATAAATTATTTATATGTGAATACAAAATACAACGAAAGAATAAGGTTTAGAGCAGTTAAAAGACAACACATAACATAAAGAACACAATTTCACAAAAATATATTTGTAAGTGGAATTAACTTTCGCATAGGCTATTTATTGAATGTATTTAAGCTAGTACCTATTATGAAAAAAAAGTGCTCTTAAGGCTGTCATTTCTCTGCATAGGCCTCTTAAATTTCATTTTCGATTTGAAATTATCAATATCGTAACATATCATACATTAACTAAGGAAGTGTATTTTTATATTATGTTGTTTATTAAAAATGGATAGAAAGCAAGTGTGAAATGTTTATTTGTAATTATATATGTTACCTGTAAGTTATTTGTCCGCCTGGTTGGTCGAGTGGCTAGCGTGCACGCCTACACCGATCAACCGCGAGGCTTGGGTTCGATTCCGTACGTGGGCAGGCATGTATGATGAATATTTAGACGCCTGCATTTCCGGGTCTGGGTGTTCATTAAATTTATTTTGGTATCTAAATAGATACTTAAATAAGTATTGCTATGTATTAGAACCGTTGATTAAAACCCACTAACATATAATTTGCTTACTTTGGGGTTAGATTCAATTTGTGTAACTTGTCCAGGGATATTTATTATTTATTTATATATCAAAATATACATCTTTCAAAATTTTTCTCTGTCCGTTGTTCAGGCTAATCTCTAAAACGAATACTGACGAAACTGCCACTGGCAGGTAGAAGATTTTTTTTCAAATTAAAATGTGTTACTGCCACATGACATTCACGTTTGGATTCTATTTCTGACAAAGGCAGATATTTGTAATTTTCTGGATTTACCCAGACTTAGAGTTACATGTACCTATTTAGGTATGTATTAGTTGATCAACACCCGCATTACAAACTTATAGTTTGCTCAGTTTGGAGCAAAATCAATTCGTGTAAACTGTGGCATGGAAAAGTTCATTCGCCGTTCTTACCTGTCATTTTGAAGACACCAAAAAGTTGATAGAGTGGTACTCATGTGAAACAAAGGAAATAAAAGCCAACAACATGTTCCAATATGTGTATTTCCCTCGTTCAAATGCCAGCGAGATCAACTCAGCATTCATTCACAATAAAAAAGACTCAACTATAATACGGTTTGTTACATTATAATCATCTACGACCTCATTTAATATGTAATTACAAAAGTTTCAACTAAATACAAAATTTGACACGCATAGCGCGACAAACACTTAAAAATATATATATGTAACGTAAATCTACTGTTAATTTAAGGGCGTTACGTCCGTTTGGGGGCATCGGGGTGTCGCAACATAATTCAATTTAAACCCTAACTAAGCTAAACATGATTCGCGGAACCCCGACCCGAATACACTAGAGAATTTATGAATTTAACATAGTTTATTTTACAGCACGATAAATACACGAACTTGTCTGTATATATAACAACATAACAGGAATAGGGGTCGGTTTATACAACGACCTCGGTGCGGACACTTGTTTGCGATTAACATTATTTTTACACTAAACGTTGCAATTGACTTGTGTCGCGTCCGGGCCCGCACGAGTCGCCCGTCTATGTACACCTTACGTCTGCTCCCGCCCGCGCCAACTCGACCCCTGCACACAAATACACTTCGTTACCGACAAACATTCACGCATTCATCACGACGACCTGGTGGAGTGTACAGTGTACGTACCGCGCGCTAGTTGGGCGCCCAGTAGGACTGAGAGTACGCGGGCTTGCTGTTCGCCGGCTTGGCCGCCGCGCGCGCACCCGATCCGCTCTCCTGAAACATACGAAAACTATTATTTTACTGAAAAATTTATCGAGTAATGCCACGGTATTTTCTTTGTATCATGTCATGAATACTCAAACTGGCCAAGCGATTGGCCGTCCTGTTGTTGAAAACCGATCACCACCTCAAGGCCAAAATGTAGAAGCTCTTGTGTGTTAATCTACAAGCGATCTTACCCTCTAAAATCCAGGCCATATGTAACAAGCATAAGCATAGAATTATGACTGGTACAGCAAAAGAAACTGTTTTCATAAATATTTAAAACCGTATGTAATGTCTGAATCTCTGCGATCCAAACTAATGTTAGACACTATTTTAAAATGTTATGCATTTAAAGTTATCTGCAGACCATGATAGCAAATTTGTGTTACATTTTCTCAAATTAATTAACTGTTATGCATTTTAATTGTCTCAAATAAAATTTAATTTAAAGATTGCATAGCCTAATACGTAACAACCATAAGTAACATTTTTAGAGATGCATTCTTTTTGACGTCCTATATCCTAATCACACCCGGAAAGTGCAATTGATTACGTTCCGTGTTCCTAACGGTCTTCAGGGTTTAAATGTGGGAAGCAACTACCATTTTTTAATAAAAAAAAGATTTAATAACTACCTAACCTGCCACAATACATTAACTCTTAACGGTGAGTTTAAGATAATAAATAAATAGGTAAATATAAATAGCACTTATCAAATTATCTATTAAATATCTTGTAACGTGTAATTCGGTAGTTGAAGCTAAACTGAAGTACTATTTCAAAAAATAGCTCATTATGTTCTAGAGACGCCTAAAGGTCTCGGCACACATAAACTCTGAAAGGGATCGTCACCGTGTCGCCTTTCACCTCGCCGTCAACCTAACGTATGCACGTAACAAAACAATATCAGCACTCAGCAGCTCTTGTACAACAACTCGGCTAAGGCTAGATGACACCATGCTTACGTCTCACCGACCGCGAGCCTGTTCCAAGGCGCGGCCATTACGTTACGATTCCGATTAGTGTGCGTTGCAGTATGGAATTTTATACAAACGATAAAGAACTGCTCGAGATTATACGGTGACGATCCCTTACCGTGTCGATATGTGTGCTGGGACCTTAACACTTGCCGACAAATGTCAGAAACTCTGTGGTTTGCAGTCTCGTTTACACTTACGATTATTACAGATAAAATAAATGGAGACATTCGAAAAATTTTAAATTATCATCTAATCTAATATGATTTTGGGTAAGAGCGTAAAGCATGCCAATCGAAAAATATATTGTACGACCAATTTCAATAACCATTTTATAGTGCAACATAGGCAGACATATCACAGTTATATTTCTAAAATTTTTTTGTTAAAAAAATAAGGCGGATTTCTGATAATTAAATAAAAAACAGCACTTTTTAACACTAACTTGCCGTGAATAGGTTATTGAAATTAGCAGTTTATGGACAATGTGGTGGTGCAAATTGTCTGACTGGGTTATAATGATGCTTTGAAGCTATATTGATATTTCTATATTAAATGAGCATAAATCTAAAAAAAAATGAATTCAAAGCATAAAGACCACTATATTTTGCGCATGATGAGATAATTTTTGCAACGGTTTAACAATAGACCATCTGCCTTCCTTGTCAGGCAGCTCCTAAAAGGCGAGCATAGGCTTACCGTC
>NJDD01006466.1:48503-63759 GCA_002245505.1 Calephelis nemesis | reverse complement strand
TCAGCGACCGCGAGCCTGTTCCAAGGCGCGGCCATTACGTTACGATTCCGATTAGTGTGCGTTGCAGTATGGAGTTTCATACAAACGATAAAGAACTGGGGGGTTAGAATGTGCACTTTCGTCTCGGCGCGATCGCGTCGTTTCGCTTGGACGATGCGTTTCGTTTCAAAACGTTATCGTTTTTTATAAAGCTAGAACAATCATAACTTGAAGCGATATCGTGTAAACGAAGGGTAATGACCGAATTTGTATGAAAAAGCAAAATTTTGTCTATGACGACACGACTTAAAACACGTCAATATCAAATTTTTATTTGTCAATTGTCAGACGTTTAACGTCTATCGCCGACGTCACGTTTTGTTTGGCACGAACGTTCTACGCTTTCTGAGTTTGACATTTATAAGCGGCCCGAAACGAACGTTCGTTTCAAGACGACGGTGGTTCATTCTAACCCCCCTGGTCGAGATTATACGGTGACGATCCCTTTCCGAGTCGATATGTGTGCTGGGACCTTTTGCCGACAAATGTCAGAAACTCAGTGGTTTGCAGTCTCGTTTACACTTACGATTATTACAGATAAAATAAATGGAGACATTCGAAAAATTTTAAATTATCATCTAATCTAATATGATTTTGGGTAAGAGCGTAAGCATGCCAATCGAAAAATATATTGTACGACCAATTTCAATAACCATTTTATAGTGCAACATAGGCAGACATATCACAGTTATATTTCTAAAATTTTTTTGTTAAAAAAATAATGCGGATTTCTGATAATTAAATAAAAAACAGTACTTTTGAACACTAACTTGCCGTGAATAGGTTATTGAAATTAGCAGTTTATTGACAATGTGGTGGTGCAAATTGTCTGACTGGGTTATAATGATGCTTTGAAGCTATATTGATATTTCTATATTAAATGAGCATAAATCTAAAAAAATCCATTCAAAGTATAAAGACCACCATATTTTGCGCATAATGAGATAATTTTTGCAACGGTTTAACAAAAGACCATCTGCCTTCCTTGTCAGGCAGCTCGTAAAAGGCGAGCATAGGCTTACCGTCGCTAACACCGTGACATCTGACTAGGTGGTAGAGTTTCGCAGCGACTCGCCTGAATTGGTACCACCACCTTACCTATTCCTGCCGCCATACCGTCATGACGTGTTCCGGTTTGGAGGGTAAGGTAGCCGGTAAACTTACTTTTGCTTGAGGCCTAACATCACGGCTTCAGGTCGGCAACACACCATTACCACCTTTGGTGTCTCCAGGCAGCGACAATTTCTTACCATCAGGAAATCCGTCTGTTTGTTTGCCTTCCAGTATCATAAAAAAAATTCATAAATATTTGCTGCAAACTCTTAAATGCTTTTAAAGCACGTTTTATGTAAATTTTCCGACTACCCCACCCTATCTAAAACGGAACACGACAAAATTAAGCTCTGTCGCTGTGTTGACAGCATGAAGTAAAATTGACGGTCAATCCGGCCAAGATGCTGCCGGACTCTACTACCTCTTAATATTATTGGTCGTAGTCTTGAAGATTTGTTACAATAAAACCACGGGAAAGGCGGTTAGTTTTATAAAAATAATAAAATATGTAAGAACCGTGCAAAAAATCCAAAACATACAAAAATAAAATATAACAAAAAAAAATACGCAAAGAAGCAAGCTCATGCAAATATTAAATATACACAATCATGCAAAACAGGCGGGCAGGATATACACATATAAACGTACACAAAAAGAAATAAACATATATTTATAACTCACCCGCCTATTATGACTATTGTTCACCCGACCATCCATCTACAAACGAAAGCAAACTCTAAGAATATAAAAATAAAAGTCAAATCATATAGTACATGCGTCATTCTGTAAACTATCTAAAATTTATGATAGAATTCAATAAACATTTCTAATTACAATACTTTTCTAAAGGCATGCCGAAGTAAGACTGTGCAAAATGGTTCCTTAACATATAAAACTAGAATCACTAATATTTATGGGGTTCATTTAACATTCCGAAAGTACTCCGTCATCTGATCGTACACGATATCCACGACTCCGATATCGAATTATACTTGCACTAAGAATATGTTTTATGCATCTAGGCGGCGTCGGTAGCTTCATTAATCTATATATTTATAAATTACTAAGGGGTACATAAATTTAATTGAATATTAGCCTACCAGTTTCTGTTTATCACCTTTGGGCATATTTTTTTTATTTTATCAGGTAGTGAATTGTATAAGCGTTGTGTTATTTAATGTATGTAAAAGAGTATCAGTGTTTTATGAAAATATTGATGAATGGAAGCTTTCCTGGTTTGGCCATATCATTCGTAGACCGAGAGAATATAATAGGAAAAATGCCTTAGCCTAACAGCGTCAGGAACAAGATCTTGTGAAATACCTCGATATATTGGTTGGTCATTTTGGTCATTTGCGGCGGTGTTTGGTCATTCACGAATAGAAAGTGCCGACGATAGAAACGTAGAAAATCCTATATATCAATATAATATTGACCGCCTCGCTGGTCGAGTGGCTAGCGTACTCGCCTAACTGCATCGACGAACCGCGAGGCTTGGGTTCGATTCCCAACGGGGGCAGGCATTTGTGTGATGAACATTTAGATGTCTGCATTTCCGGGTCTGGGTGTTTATTAAATTTATTCTGGTATTTATTTAAGTATTTCTATGTAATAGTATCGTTGACTAACACCCATAACACAAGCATATAATTTGCTTACTTAGGGGTTAGATTCAATTTGTGTAATTTGTCCAGGAATATTTATTTACTTATTTATAATAAGTAAATTTTCATGAAATACGACGAAAATGTATGCAATAACGCGCCAACGATAAGTAATGTTGATTATTTCATTCACAGCATTACAAAGTTTTAAAATAGTGCCGGAAGGGCCAAACATTATTGTCCGGTCAAATTGTCAAAAATACGTGAAAAGATTTTCATGCTTCATGCCTATTAAATTGGCTAAAATATAATGCGTGTTAATACACAATGCAATGATATGCAAATTATATGTACTTTTGCACATGTAACGAAGTTTTGACAAAATAAATCGTAGTTAATAAATAATATATTCATGAAACACTGCAGGTAAATTGTGTTCAATTGTTAATGTATTTAGTTTATATGTAAATTAAACAGATATTTTCGGAGTCGATTAGCCTGGAGTACGAGTTAAAATATAAGTATACTTATGTAGTTTTCATGCATTTAATTTACAATAAATACGTATGAATTCAAACGTTTAGTATATAAACCATATTTAGATGGTATTAAAATATTTTATTTATATTAAACGTATAAAAAAACATTAAAAAGTATTTATTATAAGTTAAAAATGCACTTAATATTCATGCAATAACATGCATTGTTTACATGCCACGAAAATAATCAAAACTACACTTATTTTTTCCGATATGGACACATGCAAAAAATACATAAGAAACTCTGCGAAGGTGTTGCAAATTATTTATACCCAAATGTGTTTTCGACGATACTTCATATAGAACGGATACGGGAAGTGTTAAACGAATGATAAACATATCACAGGAATTCTCAAAAATTATATTGACAAATTCTGCGACAAGGTCGATTTGGTGTGTGGGTACGGGGGGGTAGAATGGTAAGTGGATACGGTATCTTCCATCTTATTCAAACTAGGAAAGCAGCAACTTTTAGACAGGCTGTGTTGAGAAACGCGATAGAATGAATTGAGTCGAAAAGGGTGGTCCGGTACCTGGTGCTGCTGCGGCGCGTGGTGGTGCGGGTGGTGGTGCGGCGGCGCGGGGATGTAGAGGTGCGAGCCCGCGCCGAACGGGGGCGGCGTGCCGCTGTGGAAACCCGCCTTCTCGTAGCTCTGCCCGCACACAACACAATCTCTTTTAATAACTCAATAATGACTACGGAATGCAATCTTAGACCAAAATTGACTATTCAAGATTCTAAATCAAGATTGGTCAGTTCGAGATCTTGTTAACATTCGGGTCGGGATCTTGGTCGAGAATCATGATTTTCTGGATTTTATGAACAAAATGCGTTTTTTTGTATCAAATACTGCAAATTGATAGTACCTAACCAGTATTTTCATATAATGTAATATTATTAAGTATATTTTTTCAAATTTTACAACATTGTATGAAGACAATAATCAACGTTTATTGTAAAAAACCGGCCAAGTGCAGGTTGGACTCGCGGACGAAGGGTAAGTTTTTAATAGACATCCGGGCAGCATGACGATGCTCGCACGAATACGCGCGGCTACGGCTTGATCCGTGATGTTACCTCCCCCGCTACCAAAATCTTGTTAAATCTTAGGAATGTTTTGTCAAGACCGCGAACAGGATTTCTCAAGGAAATTTCTTGCAAGATCAAGATTGCATTCCCTAGTAATGACTTTACATAGATTTAAAGCGACTTTAGGGGAGGAGTGAAATACCTATTCAATCTTTCTGTGAAAGCGTTCGAATTTTAAATAAACAGCAATTTTTTATCGCTGCTGTCATAAATTGTCAACTAATTCCCATACTACAAGTTTAAAATTTTGGTTACTTTGTGGTAAGATAAGTTCGTGTTATTAGTCCCGAGACTTTTTTATGTCAGAGTTGCTAAATTTCACGCTAAATTGCACCCTCCAGCTACTCCCTCTCAATCCAAAATCGTCACACTCAAATTGTCAAAAAAATTAAACATGCACTGATTGACAAGTAATAAACCCACCGTACTTCTCACATGCTTCAGTAGATTTTAAAGTCAAAAAATAAGATAAACTATATTCATGCGTGCCTCTCCAAAGAGTTTTGATATATAATAGAAAATTTTTGACCATGGTACAAGATATCTTCCATAAAAATAATATGACCCAATTGAGTGACTGCCCAAATGCCCTCTTGTGTTCCCCTACCATAAAATCCTAAAATTGGAAATCTTTGAAAACGGCCACATTTGAAATTTGAGGACAAATTATTTTAAAAAATATAAAAATAAATATAGTACAAAAACAAATATACTCACATTGACTTTGTTGAGCGCGACGTGCGTCTTGGCGTACATAGCGTTAGTGAGATCTGCCGACGCGGCCGCGCCCGTCTTGTTCGCATTAGCCGTGTACGGACCGCCTGGAAACATCAAACACGGTCTCCTTTAGTTATCATTATTAAAATTTCAACTACATTTTCAATTAAAATCAAATAAAAAAAATCAATAAGACTCAAGAGATTCAGATTATAGAATTTACTTGCTTGCAAAAAGTTTTAACATTGTATAAGTTACACATAAATCTAAGTCAATTTCACCAATTACGTGACGAGGAAATATTTCAATATTTTTTTCCGCTTACACAAAAAAATAATTACGCTAATATATTACTCAACCAAAGGGTTTTCTTCTAACTGGAAAGTTAAGATATTTCCCATTAACATCTTAAATAAGAAAGATATGTGCTAAAATCTAAACTTTGTTTCTGGCATAAGTTAGGAGCCTTAGAGATATTAACTATTAATTAAAAATCAAAACTGACGGTGAGAGATAGCCGTGGCCGTAGACGTTATAGGTGCGTCGCTGTCCTGAAGTCGCAATTAAAGTCCTTTTGAGCAACTCTACCCGCTACCCTACTTTAAAGACCGAAATATGATAGTCACTATGGAAGCAGCACTCTACAACCAGAGAGAGTTTCTACGACTTATGGAGTAAGAAGAGAAATTGTTAACCTGATAGTAAGAACAAATGACTTCATATATCAAAGGTTTCTATTTCTAGTGATGCGTCGTGAGACTGGGTCAGTAAGTTGTTTACAATTTACCGGCTATACAACAGTGCGAATTGGAATAGTTAGAGCAGTGGTGCTGGTCTATCTATACTCTCGCTGGAGTTCACCACTATAATAACAGTGTTATTATAGTGGTGAACAGCCATGGACAGCCATGGACACAGACTAAGATAGGACTAACTCACCAGGTTTATAGGAATCCTGAGCGTCGTAGGGAGGTTGTTGTTGTTGCGTATATGCGGACACTTTTCCCCCTCCCACACCACCGACTCCCCCCACTCCGCCTACTCCACCGACACTGGAACCACCGCCGTACTGGAAATACCAAAATAAATTAACTTCTACTACACGTTTTTTTTTTGCAATATATTATTGAATAGTAGTTTAAGTCGAACGAACACACTAGAATATTTAATGTGTTTTTAGTCAACCGTTTTTAGTCATATAATTTAACCAACGCTAACAAAATGGACTTAGAATATTTTCGTTACGTAAATTTCCTGGGACTACAGCAAAGAATTCTAACTTACAAATTGTTTTGGACTTAGAAGCGACCCACTAGCCAATATTTCTTTTTATAAATATTATTAATTTGCACACACAGCTCTTTCACAGTGTTACAAAAATACAATACAATTACAATAATATTTAAATAAACCAAAAATAAGGCCTGCTGCTTGTATGGTCCTGCCTCATTGATTTTTATTAAATATGAATAACTTTTGAGTGGCAACCCTATTAATCAATTAGTGAAACAAAAAAACCATGTCAAAAATCGGTAAGAATAATATTTTTTGTGAAAATTATTTAAGAAATAGAGTTATACAAGCAATAACAAAATACGTTTTAGGCTTAAAGTGTTCCAATAAACTGACAAAATTAGTTTACTGGAAAGTATCTTCGCACAAATACGGCTATTAGCCAAATTCGTTTTTGTTGTACCTACCAACAACAATAACGTACCAAACACTGGCAAGCCTCGACATTTAGCCTCTTGGGTAAACCGACTAACTACCCTTTGAAAGAGATGAAAAACAATGACTAGAAGTGGGGTTACTGTGACAGGAAAATGTAAGTAGTTTCTTACCGTAGGGTAGACACTGTACTGGTATGTAGTGGGTGGAGGCTGGTAGAAGTATGCGTATCCTGGTGGTAGCGCCGTTGGTACCTGCACACATCATACTCGTTACAGATAATTACGTAGTAACAACATATATAAACATCGTCTTTTCATTATTTATTAAATTTGATGTGATTTTAGTAAAAAAAATTGGGGTAAGTCACCCTTATCACTTGGGGTAAGTCACACTTATCACTTGGGGTATGAAATAGATATTGGCCAAATCTCAAAGCTACTCAATATGTGCATCGAGCCCTTGTATAAAGGGTTCACGCATGGACTGTACAAGTTACAGGGCCATTTGATCAGTTTAGCATCAAAAGTGTTTGGAAAAATAGTAGAATGGAGGATGCAAGGGATGTCCGATGGAACATTGTGGGAGGCTCAAGGCGGTTTCAGGTCTGGAAGAGGATGTACTGATCAAGTGTTTTCGCTCCGCAACATTGTCGAGAAGCATCTGGCTGTGGGTCAGAGAGTTTTCTGCGGTTTTGTGGATCTCGAAAAAGCGTTTGATAAGGTTGTACGTAAGGAACTTTGGGTCATTTTACCAGATTATGAGATCGTTGCGTGTGGTGCAGTCAATGTATTTAGACTGTAAAGCATGCTTGCGGGTGGATGGCAACATATCGCCTTGGTTTGATGTTAATATTGGCGTCAAGCAGGGTTGTGTGTTGTCGGCACGCTTGTTTATCTTGTATTTGGACAAATGTCTGCAAAGGTTAAGATCATTGAATGTGGGAATGCGTCTGGGTGACCAAGTGGTGAACTGCCTGCTTTATGCAGATGATGCTGTACTTTTGGGCTCGCTGACCGCATTCGTAACAGTGAGATCCGAGAAAGAGTGGGATTGAAAGTGTTGGTGTTAAAATGCGAAAGGGCATACTCCGCTGGTTCGGTCATGTGGAAATAATGACAGATGAAAGATTGACAAAGCAGATATACAATGTGAATGTGGATGGATGTAGGTAACCGGGGAGACCAAGGCTGACATTTCACGATCAGATCAATCGGATATTATTCGAGGGTGGTGTCAAGAGTTTCCGAAACCGGCGTGTTTGTATGAATGTGAAGGAAGCAAGACAGGTTTGTCAGGATCGTCAGGTCTGGCACTCGATACTCTCTGCCTACCCCGTAAGGGACTTGGCGTGAAGATATGTACGTACTCAATATGTTCACAAAGTTTCATGAGATTCGGTCAAGCCGCTTCGGAAACGTACGAGAATGAACACTGTGACACGAGAATTTTATATATAAATAAATATCACAGGACATGTCACACAAATTGAATCTAACCCCAAAGTAAGCAAATTATATGCTTGTGTTATGGGTGTTAGTCAACGATACTAATACATAGAAATACTTAAATAGATACCAGAATAAATATTAAACACCCAGACCCGGAAATGCAGACATCTAAATATTCATCACATAAATGCCTGACCCCGTCGGGAATCGAACCCGAGCCTCGCGGTTGGTCGATGTAGTTAGGCGACTAGGCTAGCCACTCGACCAACGAGGCGGTAGGTTGTGTATTTAATTTAACAAACGAGTACTGAGTATGTATCTCGTATATTTCCGATACTGACAGAGTGAAATGTAGCGTTTGTAGCGATGGACACTACGCCTTTCCTCATTTCCAAATTGTAATGGCGCGTTCTGATTAATCAAATTTAACTTTATGTATAGATTACGTAAACCAATAACAATGCAGTATGTTTTTGGTATTCGTTTGTTAAAAAAATAGAGTATAAAATGCTGAAAAATCGCAATAATTAAAACATTTGAACATGTGTAGTGATAACAGTGAGTGAAAAGTAACCTGTTGCGGTGAAGCGGCGTCTGTCCTGCCGAATCTCTCTCCGGCGCCGAGGCCGAACGTTCCTTCCCTAGCACCGTATCCTACTTCGTAATATCCACCCTGGAAAATAATACAAATAAAACATTGACAACCCATATTCTCACACTTTATTTATATATTTATAAATAACTAGCTGTACCGGCGAACTTCGTTCCACCCGTTCAGTTTGTATGGGAAAAAGTAAAATGTTGTTTTTCTTAGTTTTCTTGAAAGTTTTTTCCTTTTACTTATCTTTTAAACCTTCCCTGGACTTGAACAAATAATTAAAAACCAAAATTAGCGAAATCGGTTCAGCCGTTCTCGAGTTTTAGCGAGACTAACGAACAGCAATTTTTATATATATAGATAGATAAAATACAATTATACCATGGTGCAACATAAGCTTGTTGTAATTTTCTTTGCACCAACGACTCGCAAACTACTTAAGTTTTAATATAATGCATGTCTGGAGCTTGTTACATAGCATGGATACATAATCATTAATTAGGTATAAACTTTAAGTAAAATTGCGTCATGTCAAAATACATTTTTACGAATGCTTTCTCTGTCTCTAAATGTAGTAATTAATTTAAAAGATTATCATCAAATTAAATTTATTTTTCGTAAATAAATTAATATTGTAATGACATTCAATGTAAGTTTAAGATCTTTTAGTTATAATAAAATTATAAATACATAAATAACATAAAGAATGCGTCATACTTACTTCAATGTTTTTGATATTGAATTAATAAATTTATTTTCAATGAGTTTTAATCAGTAGCATATAAATTGTTGTAAAGTATACAGCATGTTATTTTTGATGTTGTATCTAATCTATGTACAGTAATACTATTTAAATTATGCGCTTCGGCTTTACATTATTTACTGTTTTACAATTTATAGTTTTATTTTTAAATTGGCTGACCTAATCTAAAATTAAGCGAAATGAGTAATTATGTAATAACAACTCTATATAGATATATCGTTAAAACGTGTGCATGTACCATGTGATGCGGGAGTGTGCCCCGCATGAGCTGGTCGTCGTACGCATACGCTCCGCCGTAGAGCGCACCGCCCGCGTACCCCGCGCCGGCCGCGCTCGCGCCCGCGCTCGCACCCGCGCCCGCCCCCGCGCCGCCGCTCACTGGAACACCACCGACAACTTCACCTTACCACATCTCCACCGTAACATTGCATCAATTCATTTTATTACTGGGTTTCGACATTTATCTCGTAATTATTAAAACACATGTTACATACTTTGCTTTAATTTCTGTTATTGTAATTTCTTTGAGTTGTTAAAATTTATATTTTATAATATTACGGTAGTATACTTAAAGTATACATTTGCACGTTAAGAATATTACTACAGGAAGACATATAATTACAGAAAAAAGATCTGATGCAATACTATTCAGCTCAAATAAAGCTACCTTTAAAATCTCGGCCTAATTTATATAAAGTAAGAAAGTAAATATACAAAACTAAACATATTGACATACACATATAGTTACTTTGAGAGCCGCGGCGAATTTCCTTATATTTAAAAAACCTCTAAGTCAAGATCATTTTAAAAATGCGAATTTAACATCCACAATAGTGGCAAGTACTGACGTCATGGTGACAAGAAAAGACGGTGACCAATCTGTGCGAGACATCGCAATAAATTAATCGTTTTTTTTTTAATTACTAGATCATCTTTCTGGACTATTTTGATTGGCAGCAAGAACCTATAAACAACGAAACTATTTTCAAACTCTTTAGCCTCGCATGTACATTATTTATTTGTATTATTTTTTATTACATTAACCTCCCTCTTATTGTGAGACAATGTTACTAAAATACGTTCGAAAAATCTGAGATGAACGATTTAATTTTATTTTATAAATATATTACAAAATAAAATTAAATAATTATATTATTTTATAAATCTATAGGATTCCAAATTATTATGGGATGTTGATTATTATTAGGGTTCCTAGTAGTATGCTCTAGTTTTATTTAACAGCGCTATGTTTCAGGGGAACTGGTTAGTTTAAATTCCCAAATGCACTCTCGATTTTGTATACCAACCCTTTTAAAATATAACCATGTAATATATAATTTTACCTGTTGTCGTCGTAACTTTGGCTGTTGAAGTCTGTGTTGTTGATGTACTCGTTAAACTGTTACTTGACGCTACCGAACTGTCGTACTGAAAAAAATATTAGATTATAAACATAGAAACAGATATCGAATCCAGCAATCATACTATGATCGGAGGTACCAGGGAACGGACGGTTACGGTTAATAACAGAAACGTATCTGTTATTAACCGTTTCGTTTATTGATTAACAGATACTATCTGTTACTTATTTATTTCGGTTAACAGAAATGAAAAATGTTTGAGTTTATGAATACGCCTATTGATCGGTTAATAGAAACATATCTGTTAACCGTATTAATTCTGTTAATAGTAATCGGAAAATAAGGGTATTTGTCCATAAACTTTGAAATGACGAATGCGCGGCGCGGCGGTAATGGCGACTTTGGCGCTGGCGGCACACGGTTGATTAAAAATCGGCTATGAAAGACATAGGATCTTGATGTTTTAAATGTTTTTTTTTGCTGGAAATGACTTTTGCTGGTCATTACTGTTCGATAAAATGTCATATGATGTTGTGTACACAAATGGAAGAATTACAATTTATTTAAGAAAAAATCATGAAAAATAAAGATCTGTAATCGCAAGGTTTGCGATTTGAGATTTCTTTATATTTATTTGTGAATTTTTGAAATCACTTGCGATTGTTTTTTTAAATCTTCAAAATTTTCAAAAAAAATATTACGTTTAGTTTTTAAATATATGACTATACCAAGTGTAATTTATAATATTTTTATCCTCTGACCAACACATTCTAATAACGTATTTTAATTTTTTTTTTATTTTTTAGCACTTGCCCTGTGCGTGGGATAAATAACTATAAATTTTAATTTTTAAAAAATAGTTCTTTTGTCTGTGTATGTGTGTTCCTAATATATTGTATAATAGGCAGAAACGACTTTTAATTTCTCTAATTTGTTTGTACAATTATTTTTAAGGGTTTTTTAAACGGTGTCCACGAAATGGACGCGAACTGGTGCGTGGACGCGAATAGGCACACATACCCTATTAAGTTTTGTTAATGTGGAGTGATTACCTCAATATGATTAATTATTAGCTAATGTGGGCTTGAGGCATTAGACAAGATTACATAGATTATCGTGTCATTTCAAATAAATATGAAATACCTACGACTTTGTGATTTTTTAGAATGTTTTGGTCAAAGCATAAAAATATTATAAATTACATTGGTATAGTCATATATAAACATTAAAACGTAATATTTTTTTGAAAATTTCGAACCTTGGGTTGGGGCTTGAGGCATTAGACAAGATTACATAGAACGTAATTCGTAATTATCGTGTCATTTCAAGTAAGTAGGTATTACGACTTTGTAAGTTCTTAGAATGTTTTAGTCTAAGCATAAAAAATAAAATCAATTAAACTTGGTATAGACATATTTAAGCATTAAAATGTATCATAAGTATAATATTTTAGCAACGACGGAGCAGTAATGGCCCGCACGCAGTCGTTTCTCGATCGGTTTTGTTATTGTTATCTCTTTCTATTGAGTCCATTTGTATAGTTTTTAATTCGGTTAACAGTTTGAACTATTAACCCATAAAGTTGAGCCGTACTAAAAAGGTTTCGGTTAACCTTAACTGATTACATGTGAAACCGGATAAAGCAATACCGATACTGGTGGGTTTATCACGATTTCGGTTAACCGTTTTCATTAGTAACAGATACGTAGGTTAACCGTTTCAAACGGTTAACTTTTTATATGCGTATTCCGTTCCCTGAGAGGTACACATATTTTGGGAATCAAAGGCAAGAAAGCAGACGAATTTCATGATAATTATAAATTCAAGTTGCAAGGTGGTAGTAGGTAACCTGAGGCTGGAATCGGGAATGGTCTGCTTAGTGTATGTCGGCGTCGTTACCATGATAGTCATGAATATGATAATCATATTCTTGATCGAAAGCAAAATAAAATTAATCTCGCAATAATTACTTTCAAATTTCAACTTTTACAATATCTTGCACGAATAATGTTCACACCTTGAAAAGTAACAGAAGAACGGATATTTACAGCCTTTAGGAAATGTTGTTACAACTACACAAATCAATAACAAATCAAATAATATGAAAAAATCTAAAAATATTACAATAATTTTAATTACATTAAATAGGTACAATCACATTCCAATCAATAACTTATTTGGACTTTTTTAAAGCAGTTTCAGGAATTTAGTTCAGTATTCGCCGCGAATTCTCTTAAATGTATTGTACTCATTGAAATCGGGTGCCACGAAGAGGTAATTTGAGTGTAGGAAAAAGAAAGAAGTCGACTGGAATATGGTGATTGCTTGATGGTATTTGTTGAGTGTCTGGTCCAAACTTCGGTCACAATAATGGCCTTGTGTGAAGGCACATTATCATGGTACAAAATCCAATGAAACCATAAAGAAGTAATGTGGTACTATCTATCCGTACGATTCGTCACATAATCACCTCCTAGTTTTGTATGCTTAAGCCAGTGATGACGGAAAAAGACCACAGTGTGTGTGTGTTGTGTACCTGTGGCTGATGCGGATGCGAGTATTTGTGTTTGTGCGGACTGCGGCTGTGACGGCGGCTGGTGGGCGGCAGAGTGGTGCGTGTGTGTGTGTTGTGTACCTGTGGCTGGTGCGGCTGCGAGTCCTTGTGTTTGGCGGGCTGCGGCTGCGGCGGCGGCTGGTATGCGGCGGAGTAGGGGGCGGCGGCGGCCGCGGAGGCCGTGTACAGCGCGCTGCCGCCGTACGCGCCCGCTGACGACGACGTCTGCTGGGAAACGACGGACGTAATCAACAACAACTTCCAATATATTACATTAAATGAATAAATAACAAAGCTCTAATGTTGTTTTTCATACTACTATTTCATTGAAAACTAAGGGACACATACAGATTTTTAAGAAAATTACTTCACTTCCAAGTTAGAAAAATAATTAAATTGGGTTAGTTAACTAACCGAATAACTTAACACATTACTTAAATCAACTTAGAAGTGAGCAAATTTGATAATCTAGATTGCTTATTTAATAAAAAATATAATAAACGTCAATATAGTACCTGATAGGAGTTGATCATGGGTTGGTACTGCGTGAGCGTTACGCTGGAAGGGTACGCGGGCGCCGACATGGCCGACGCTCCCGTTAGCGACGCTACTGTAGAGTTTACCTAGACAACATGTTACATTGTGTTATGCATCATTTTATTTTTGTTGTAGGATTATGACGGCACTCCCAGCTAGTGGAATGGAACAAGCTAGAAAATAGATTGCTTAACACTTAATGTTCCTGGACCAACTATTTTAGACTAAGCTAATTTTTATCTGTTTTTTTGATGGAGTTGACATTACAAATTGGCAACGCACCTTAATGTTCGTGGTATCAATAAGTGACACGTATTTCTTATTATCGAATTTTACATCTATTTATACCACCTATAAGAAGAAAAAAAATAGTGACGGCTGTAAGTCCTGCTTAACAACTAAACTATCTCGCAGCTGAATCGTATAGGAAGAGATAATATATCTCCGATTAAAGAAAAGTATGTAATGATTTTGTAACTAGGAAATTGAACGAGAGTATTCACCTGTGGCGCGTACACATTAGCATTGTACACTGGCGGGTGGTGTGATACAGCATGATGTGCCGCGTATACGTTCTGTTGTCCGACTGTTTGCTGAAACAGATACACACACTTTAACAGAGCTGAGTAGTAAATGGGTGCATGTAGAAACTAATATTTTCTACATTATAAAAAAACACCCTCCGCACCCCGGATACCGATGCAGACAAAAAATAATTAAGTTTGAGATGTGGGAAACAAATATAACATAATGAAGCCCGAGGTGATGCTATATAATATTAGACAAATATTCTACGACAATTGCTAGCATGTCAAATGACTTATTAGCCTACGCGATTTCGACCACTGATTGTATTAAGAGTGTGCTGGTGAGCAGTATAAGATTTAGGACGTCTAACACCTGGAAGAAAGTGACAACTTAGAAAGCCACTTTGACCGATATTTTGTAGGGTGTCAAGTGTGAGATGCAGCTATTGCGTGACTCTCTCGGTGTCAGGCAATACAACGGTAGGTGTAAAAAAAAAAGTAATAAAGAAAAAGTATGTAAAAGCCCGAAAATTTAAATGCAATTGTTATTAGTTTTATCCAAATCGCACACTGGCGAAACTAAACCGCGCGCAGTTTTTGGTACAAGCCATAACAAAAAAGGTTTTTTTTTTGCAGAAAAGAAACGCGTGCAGTGGGTAAGAAGTTGGAAACAAAGTTTACCTTAGGCCTATGGTGAGCGTAGTGGTGGTGTTGCTGTGGCTGCGGCGTGCTGTCGGCCACGGACACGGCCGCCG
>NJDD01006466.1:25327-41530 GCA_002245505.1 Calephelis nemesis | reverse complement strand
TGCATCAGCTTATACACTATGATTCATTACCATGTCAAACCTTCCCAGAAAACATAAAATTATCTAATCCGTCAGCATACTGGATATTGGAAATTAGTAGAGTAATGGATATGAACTAAAATATAAGGAAAAACAAAATTAACTTCAGTGATGCCTCTTCTTAAGAAGTCGCACTAAGTTAATCCTTGCGTTCCTTAGCAACGATTGTATCTGTGCTAAACAACGCGTGCAAAGGATTTATATTTGATTTTTCGTAAAGGAATTCCAAATGTATATGGCGGGCTTAACGGTTTGTAATATTGTAAAGGAGAAGTCCATCAAAGTTATGGTTTTCATACTTAAATCATCAGAAAAACTATATATTACATTTAAAATCCTTTTTCACACTCCCCTATCAATGATATATAAAATTATGACCAAATTACCTAAAACTTTATACAACTTACAACTCTATACTTCTAACTGCCGGATCTTAGTAGAATTCCATTCTACGCTCAATTCGTAATTGGGTGTTGATCACTTGTACTTTCTCGAAATGTATATAAAATACTGGACCCTTATGACCCTGCTAAACCAATATTGACAGCACTTTCACTAGGCTACTTTCGTTTTAGGCTTTTTTGTTAAATTTCACGTGGACTAAGTAGACGACACAGCTAGTTCAGTATTAATAGTATTAGTACTAGATGGTGGTAATGGCTATTTGTCCGTCAGTATCATATTTGTGCAACTCACGCGGTCGCGGGCCGGAGCGCTCCCGTGTGCGGTCGCGGTCCCGGTCGCGATCGCGGTCGCGGGGCTCCCGGCCGCCGTCCACGTCGCCGTTGCCGGTGCTGGCGGGAGGCTTTTTTTTCTTCTTTTCACTGGTTTTCCATTCACCCTAAAACCGAAATACATATCCATACATTCGCCGAGAGTACAACACCTTGACCCGTAACAGCTTTTTTATGGCATTGGAAAGCACGTGACTGGTGGTAACAAAATACAAATCGCCTAGACACATCACAAAGAGATAAAGGCGCATTGCCAAACTAAGGTTATTAACGGCCAATATTTATAACCTATCTAGCTAAGATATCAGATGAAAAATAGGTCTGCTTTAGACCAGTGCGGTTGCTCTTGAATCTAGATTAATGTAATATTAAAAATTAGAATCGAATATGTCATTTTAAGTACTCTCGAACACAACACTTGCGAATTATTAAAGTTTAGTAATGTAATAATAAATAAAGCTTGAGTAAAGAGGCAGTCGCTTTACTAAAGACCAAGACATGACTTTCTTAGACGACTCAGGGGTATTTTTGAATATTTTTAAGTCCATTTGGTAAAAGGGGTAACTTTATGCAAATTTCACTTGACTAATGGCAAACGCTAACGCTCGCGCTAGTGCCAAAAACTAAAGAAAAGAAAAAGAATAATCCTAAAGTTACTAGACAACTTATCTAATTTTTGAACTAAAAATGTTTCAGCAACAAAACTTTAGGAGGTCTATCCTTAACTGTAGATAGGTTATTAACATTGGTCGTAAGTTTTAAAGCATACTTTGACTCATTTCTTTTTATAAACTATAATTTAGGATTATGTTTTTAATGCTGAATTTACAGAGCAGCTATTTTATACGTTACAGGATGAGCAGTGATTTCCACAAGCAACCCAATAGTTGGAACAAAATGGAAATACCATAGCTATACCTGTATTCGCTGACTTTCTTCGAGTAAAAGGTTACACGCGGCTAACATGTCGTTGTCGGAGTCATGTAGTGCCGAGCACACCTCCTCCTCTGTGCGTCGGGTCATATCCATTAATTCAGTTACCTGTAGACAAATATTGAGGTCAAAAATTAAGATATGTATAATAAAATAGAAGCAAGTTTAGAATCAAGTAAACCTTTTACTAAAAACACCCTCTTTGTAATTCACAATAAATATTGCTTTAGGAAGTGAATCCTTAACAGGGATCAAACCTTAGCAATAGCAAAATGTAGAAGGTTTAGATACACAGGAATTAGTATTTCCATAGTAAAAGTTATGGACACTTTTGAGTAGTCAGTTTGACTGGCTGGATCTCGACATATGGAGAATAAACGTAGGAGATGTTAAAGGAGTTACAGTCTTAAGGATTTACTTTACGAGAACTGTCACACGGCGACATTCAACGTTCATACAACGAAAAGGAACAACTTGCGCTTTTTTTTGGAATGACTAATATGTTGCTCTATGGGGCGAGCAGAGTGCTCAGCCCGAGACATCATTGTTTAGATGGATTGGATTGTTCCCTACAACGTCAGCAACAAGGGCTGTCTCCCGGGAGACCGTACCTCGACTTGGTGATGCGATCTGGTAACTGGGTGGACTTGCTGGAGGGACAGTGGCGGCTCGGCGGGCGCAAGAGAGGTCTTCGTCGTCGAGACCGGCGGCGACGGTGTAGTGTAGTGTCCTGTGAGTTAATGTTGCTTGGATTGGGAGAGAGGGGAGGCTCGCATTTGCCGCGGTTACTGGATCCATGCATCGTGTATTTAAAATAGAATTTGCGTTTACTCTAGAGTACTTGTAGTATTTTATTTACGTTAGCGTATGTTAACTCGACGAATCGAAAGAGGTGAAACTCCATGCTAGAGGATGCTAAAAGCTTTCTATAACGACAAAATAATTTAATTTCTTTTTCGTCTAACACTAAGCATAAACTTCAATTTTATGTTTAAACTATTATATCAGGAACATCGACAAGACATCTTTGATTAGGACTACATAATAGACCACGTAAAATTATGTATGTAAAATTTTCTAAACTGATTTAGGTATTTTATAGTTAGGAGGAAGGAAATGAGTATGTTCATATATAAAGACTCGCTTTGCTTATTCAAAATTTACTTAATGGAAGCAAGTTGAGTATATCAGAAGAAGCTGGAAAGTCACGTAGGTCCGGTCGAAATAAGAGCGCTTAAAAAAATCGTGTTGTTACACTGAGCGCAAAAGCTAGATCAGCGAGAAAGTACGTGACGAGACGTGGGTATACTAGTGTGACATGCAAACTAGTCAGTAAGCTTCGGACCTTCCAACTGAACCGAAACAACCCGCCAAGCTCGTTCAAGTCAGTCATGTTAATAAATAAATAATAATAAACAAATATCCCTGGACAAGTAACAAAAATTGAATCTAACACCAAAGTAAGCAAATTATATGCTTGTGTTATGGGTGTTAGTCAACGATACTAACACATAGAAATAATAATAAGAATATCTTTATTGTACACAAAAAAACTTTAACACTAAACACAAACATAAAAGATAATACAGTACAATGGGCGGGCTTATCTCCAGCAACAGAGATTTCTACCAGCTGACCCGTGAAAAGGAAAAACAATAACAAAATTAAACGTAGACTAGGTGTAGTACATACATGATTTGTTGACTATGAAATACATACTTGAAATAATACAAAATATCATCAAAATAAATAAATATATATACATGAACATCTTAATATATATAAACCTCGTGTCACAATGTTTGTCCTCAATGGACTCCTAAACCACTTAACCGATTATAATTTATAAATTCGCACACCATGTGCAGTTCCATCCAACTTGAGAGATAGGATAGCTTACATCTCAATTTATGGTAAAAAAATTACCATCCGAGCGAAGCCGGAACGGGCAGCTAGTAATATATATATAATACATATATAGATAATGTAAACATATATAAGTAATAAGTATACATAATTATATACATAACAAAAGAAAAAAAACACACGACGATTTAAAAAAAATTAAGTTTGTGAGAGATAGTGCTCTTTTAGAAATACTTAAATAGATAACAAAATAAATTTAATTAACACCCAGACCCGGAAATGCAGACGTCTAAATGTTCATCACACAAATGCCTGCTCCAGTCGGAAATCGAACCCGAGCCTCGCGGTTAGTCAGTGTAGTCAGGCATGTACGCTAGCCACTCGACCAACGAGTGTTTTCTTTCGTTATCAGGGTGTTGTGAACTCGGAATTCATGCCGGAAGGTCTAACGGTAAATAGGTAATATTATTTGAGTTATGCGGCGTTTTAAGAGCAAATTGGACGAAAATCTCCAGATTTGTGATTGGTAACTTCTTGGAATTTGCACACCGACAATGCGTCTTCGCACAAGGACATCATTGTGACCGCATTTTTGACCAAAAACTCAACAAATAACATCGAGCAACCAACATATTCACCAGATATGGCCCCAGAAGACTTCTTTCTTTTTTTCTAAACTGAAACTACCACTTCGTGGCATTCGTTTTTAATTGGCAGACGGCATAAAAGAGAATGCTCAGCGAGAACTGAATTAAATTCCGGAAACGGCTTAAAAATGTTTTGACGATTGGATTGGATTTTTCGTGGACGTAAGTGTATCGTTTCTGAAGGAGCATACTTTGAAAGTGATAAAATAAATGTTGATTAATAAACAATTTTGTAGTATTTTTTTCTTTTTTGCCGTTTCTTCTGCTGACTGACTGGTTGGAAACGGTAATAGTGTACGGTAGATAGGCTAAAAATTAATCTACCTCTGAAATTATTTGTAACTAACAGTTCCACACAGCATCGTCTGCGTAACTTGGCTTCTACTATACCAATTTGGCTGAAACAAAGCCTATATCACTCGTGGATAAAGTAGCTTTCAAATGGTGAAAGAATTTTTAAAATCGGTCCATTCGTTTTTGAGCCTATTCATTACAACCAAACAAACAAACAAAGTTTTCCTCTTTATAATATTAGTATGATAAATTATGAAACTTACTAAACATGTAAATAAATACATAAAATGTCTATTAAAATATAAAAGGTACTGTGGTAGGTATTTAAATGTTAACATGTATATAAATATTTAATTCAATTAAATATTTGCACACCACAATGTGGTAGAATATGTTGTACCCTTAATTATATATGTAACAACTTTTTAACACACATATTCCGCAAATAAATAATTTTCATTTTCTTTTCCCGGCACTTTCTTGACAGAGTAAGTAGTATGTATTTTAATAGATATTTTACAAAACAATATGGTGAAATATAATTGTTATAATAACACAATATAAATTATAGGATTAAAGGGAACTTTGTGTGATCTATTTCAAAGATTCTAAAAACGAAAACAATTTTAATATTTTCACTGTGTCAAGAGAAATTATCAGTAAGGTCGTTTGCCTTTGCGTCATTGTTTATGGAATAATCAAAGTTCATCGCGCCTTAGATAATTGTTGTCTAGAAACATTACATTTTACTGATAAATGTATCTAGGAGCATACATCTTACACTGTCCATACTTATTGTCTGCAGCAGCTAAACCGATTTTAATGAGTAAATCGATGTTAGTCGTAATAGACAAACTTTCGCATTCTTTATTAGAATAGTTGGAATTTGTTTAAAAGTTTGAATACCAGCTTGAATCAGCAGGAAGGTACTCCTTCAAATGATTTTTTTACATTCCGGATTTCAAGTTCTTTCAGTTACAAATTTGAACCATTCTATATAAATTGAACCATTCTATATAAATTGAATCACTATATAAATTAAACCGCTCTATATAGGCTGAATAAATTAAACCACTCTATATAGGCTGACCCACAATATAAAAAGAGAACCACTCTATATAAATTGAACCACTCGATATAAATTGACCACTCTATACAAATTGAACCACACTAAATAGATTGAATCACTCTATATAAATTGAACCGCTCCATATAAATTGAGCCACTCTATATAAACTTACCATACGACGAACATCAGTCGCGTCTTCACTTTTACGGTCAATCATGTGAGCCATGCGGAGTTGTTCTGTGGTTGCCTGGAATATATTACAATAATACAATTAATTTTTCATTTTAAAATAAATTTTTAAATTGTTTTAAAGCTATTTTCGCTTTTTTACATCACTATGAAAAAAAGAATAGGGCCTAGGGTCGAAAGTACGCTTCCTGGGTAGCCGGTAAGTTTACTTACACAAAACGCTTAGAGACATTGAAATGTCTACAATTCCGGGTCTTGATGTTTATTACATTTACCCTATCTATTAAGGTAAGTATTTCTATGTATTAAAAACGTTGACTAACACCCACAACTCTGGCATATAATTTTCTTACTTTGGGGTTAGATCTTGTTTGCCTTTCAATTCTACAAGAAGTCAATACTAAGCAATGGCAACAACAATGAAACTGAATAAAATGGAATATTTTCTTACATATCTTCACGCCAAGTCCCTTTCGGGGTTAACAGAGTATCGAATGCTAAACGTCACACTTATTGCAGGTCTACTAAGCTTCCTCCACATCATTCTTTAAATAAATATATCTTAAACAAAACATGTCAAACAAAATAAACTAACGTTTATTAACAACATTCACATTTAGAATGCATTTAAATCAAATCAGACAACAAAAATCTGAAATTTAATTAATTAGTGGTGTTGTTAGATTAACGACGTTTCTATTTCCTAAACCATGAGATCGATGTATTAAGTTTAATTATGTATATGGCAAATGAGAAAGCGAATTAAACATTGTAAGGATATGTACTTAGCGTAGACGTTAAACATTTTAGGATGTAATTTGGAGGCTGGAAAAATACAAACATAAGTTATATGTTTTATGTATAAGTTCACAAACTACCCTTTCAAAACCGACCACGAAAATGACAAGCACTGATATCAAAGCAGTAAGAAAAATTTAACCGATGGTTCCGCCTTCGCCGAATGGTAGCATGAATACCACTTGGTGAATTATACAGTGGGTTTAGGAATTAACTATAATGAATAAGTACCTGTGGTTTTGTCTTTTCCTTGGGCTGAGGCTTCTCTGTGGCCTTGCCTTTTTCTTGTTGTTTAACATCCTTCCCCTTGGCACCACCTTTGGTGGCGCGCGCACCCAAACTCATGTTTATCTGCTACTAATATATTTACAGCCTCTATTTACAAGCAGCTGCAAACAAAAACAAATGTATTAATCAAAAAATCCTTTTACAATCTTTATTATATTTAAAGGGGAAGGGGTCTCTCGAGCCGCGTGTTTTTTTTATGTTATAGGAAGGCAAACAAGCAGACGGATTTCCTGATGGTAAGAAATTCACGCCGCCTAGACACCAAAGGTGGTAATGGTGCGTTGCCAACCTGAGGTCGGGATTTGTGTTAGTATACTTTTAAATCGACGACAGATCACATACGTAGTACCTACGGCCAGTAGCGCTTTTAGTAATAGCAGCGCCCTGAGCGTAACTTATACGGCCGCCCCCTACATGCTGTTCAAAACCATACTAAATGGTAAATAATATACAGCGTACAGGATCTGACGCCCCTTCATATATTGGCGCCCTGGGCGGTTGCCCAACCGCGCCATACCCAAACGCCGTCCCTGCCTACGCCTTGTATTAGGTTTTACGCCCTTTTATTTTGACTCTCAACATAGTGTCAAATGTACAATGGGCATTTCAGTTGAATTTTCAAATACGTGCGATATATTGCGCGTCGATTTTAAACGTCCTACATAGTGTAGTGATCGCACAGCTAGGGTTCCCAACCATACTGTTAAAAACAGTATTATACTGTTTTTCACTATATTATACTTTTTGCTGTTGAACAAAAATAAAGTATACAAAATACCGTTTTCAGCATCAATATGAAACAATGTAACTATTTTAGATGTTTATACCATTATGAATACTTTAAAGACTGAGCTAATACAAAGGAAAGATGATAAGTATTTTGGCCATGAAACTAAAAAAGTATTAAAAATTATTACAGAGTCTTCCCAAGAAATGTTTAATAGAACTGTTAATAACTTCATACTTTTTATTGACAAGGCTAATTTATATCTAGAGAAATGGTTCAATTTCCATCAGACTAATTGGCTTTCTTTGATTAGCTGTTTGTCATTAAAGTCTTTGGTTACATTTAATCATTTTGAAAAAAATATAGATAATCTTAATTTGTATAGACTCAATATTGATATGGATGATTTATATTCAGAATTAACTAAGTTTAAAGTAATTTATGAAAAAGTATCAGAAGACAAAGATTTTTTCGAAATGAGTACTGGTCAAAAGTGGAGCCATTTATTAGTAAACACTTCTGACGAATTAAAAAATATTACAAAAATTATATCTTATCTACTTTCTGTTCCCGCTACCTCTCATTTACAGAAAGAGTTTTTTCAGTAATGACTGCAAAGTGGCGGGAAGACAGAAACAGAGCTTCAATTAATTTAATAAAAAATAAGCTCCTTATTTATTTTAATTATAGTTTTGATTGTGGTGAGGCTTATGAAGCTTTTAAAAATGACTCTAAATTGATAAGTTGCGCGAGAAGCACTAAAAATATGACTTTTAAAAAAAATACTGTTCATTTTCGTAAAATACTGTTTATTTTCCTTCTCAGACCTAAATATACTTTATTTCTTGTAAAAAAAAGTTGGTAACCCTACGCACAGCCACCAGTGGGCATAATTGAAAAAATATAAAGGTTGGAATGAAGTTTGCGTTTGTTTGTATGGGATAACTAAAAGGTGTTTCCTAATTTTCCTTTTTTCTTATCTCTTAAGCCTTCCTTGGACTTCCACAAATAATTCAAGACCATAATTAGCCAAATCGGTTCAGCTGTTCTCGAGTTTTAGCGAGACTAACGAACAGCAATTTATTTTTATAAAGATGTCATAATGGCGGAGAAACCAGTTAATATACATAAAAATATGTAACATATACTTAACCCCCACTTTTTGATAGTCAGTTTAAAACTAAATTTTAAATTTAGAATTCTTTTAATCCTCAGTTTGGTCAACATTTAGCAAAACATTTCTTTGTGTTATGGTTTACAGTTAACTTTAACATGTTTAAAACATATGAATTCCAAACAATGCTTTATAATTTTATACAATACGGTACTTGAAATACTCCGAGCGATGTTTGTAATTAATTATATAAAAGTGTATCCGTGTGTAGTGATTATTGCAATTTAGATCATATTTAGACACATTATAATAATTATGACCATATGACTCAATAATCTTGAAAACAGATCATTAAAAAAAGTATCTTTAACAACAGAGCAAATCCAATCCTAATTTCCGCCTCATTAGTCTAGCATTATTTTTAATAAACATAAACTAAAGTAAGACAAGGCTTGAAAACTAACATTATATTTTTACGTCACTGAAATACAGAGCGACAGATTGACCTCCGCCTCGTTGATCGCGCAGTTAGCGTACAGGCTTAACACCACCGCGCAACCGCGAAGATCGGTTTCGATTCCCGACAGAGGCAAAAATTTGTGTGATGAACATTTAGATGTCTGCATTTCAGGGTCTGGTTGTGTTCATTAAATTTATTTAGGTATTTCTATGTCATTTATTTAGGTATGACCGTCTCGTTGGTCGAGTGGCTAGCGTACACGCCTAACTACACCGACCAACCACGAGGCACGGGTTCGATTTCCGACGGGAACAGGCATTTGCGTAAAACCCGTAAAAATATATTTTATATTTTTTTTATGATTTTGGAAGGCAAGCAAGCAGACGGATTTCCTGATGGTAAAAAATTCATGCCGCCTAGAGACACCAAAGGTGGTAATGGTAAGTTGCCAACCTGAGGCCGAGGTGTTAGGCCTCGAGCAAAAGTAAGTTTACCGGCTACCTTACCGTTTGAACCGGAACACGTCATGACGTTATAGCGGCAGGAATAAGTAAGGCGGTGGTACCAATTCGGGTGCGTCGCTGCGAAACTCTACCACCTAGTCATATGTCACGGTGTTAGTGACAGTAAACCTACGCTCGCCTTTTACGAGCTGCCTGGTAGGAAGGCATATGTTTTATTTTGCAAAGAAACCAGGAACCAACATGAGGGAAAAATATTAAATGTCTATTTCTAAAAATAATAAAGAATTTGTTTTTAAAATCTATTTAGAAATAAATAAATAACTCTTGACAAGTTACACAAATTGTATCTAACCCCAAAGTAAGCAATTATATGATTGTGTTATGGATGTTAGTCAACGATTCTAATACATATAAATACTTAAATAGATACCAGAATAAATTTAATAAACACCCAGACCCGGAAATGCAGACGTCAAAATGTTCATCACACAAGTGCCTGCCCCCGTCAAGAATGGAACCCGAGCCTCGCGGTTGGTCGATGTAGTTACGCTAGCCACTCGACCAACGAGGCGGTTTGACATCGACATGCAAACACGCTGCGCTGTCATGAAAATATCGATAAATTTAAGAAGAAAATAGAGGACTTTTAATGATTAAACGCAAAATGCGGAATGTGATGACAAAATAGTAAACTTTTATGAAAATAACTATTTTTGTATCTTCACTCCCATATTCCTGACGAGATAGGCAGAAGTAAATCCAGGGCACCCCACGATTGGCCGAAAACAGTAAGTCTTACTACGTGATAGATGACAAGCCTGCCCAAGCGAGCACATAATCAATCCCGTGACATGATGCAGTCAAGCCCGACACCGGACCACTACACCAGTGGCGACATTATTTATTTGTTCACTCCTTATTTGACCGCCTCCCTGATCAACACCCCATAGACCACCGACGACCCAGTCTTGTTCGATTCACGATGAGGGTAGGCGTATTGTATATTAAACACTTAGATGTTTACGTCTGTATTTCTAGGTCTGAGAGTCTTTTTATTTCAATATCTATTTTTAATGTGAGAGGTCAACAAACAGGCACACTAGTCTCCTGTTAGTAAGAGACAACCGTTGCTTATAGAAACCATAGATGTTAGAGGTGCGTCGTTGTCCTGTGGGCATTGGCCGGGATGTTAGGCAAAATATGCAATCCTTTAACACCCATAATAAACTTAAACACATTTTTTTATATACGTGAATACTACTAAGTAACTATTATCTGATGAGAAAATTCAGTGTCATTTTTTATTTTGTAATAATATAGTAACCTAGCTTCCAATCGCGACTTTGCTCGCGTACCAATATTTTTTTTTTGTCAATTGTAGTCCATATGTTATTTTGCTGTACAAACTATCCGAATATATATAAGTCTCGTGTCACAATGTTTGTCCTCAATGGACTCCTAAACCACTTAACCGATTATAATAAAATTCGCACACCATGTGCAGTTCGATCCAACTTAAGAGATAGGATAGCTTATATCTCAATTTAAGGTAAAAAAAAATACCATCCGAGCGAAGCCGGAACGGGCAGCTAGTACTCCTATAAGATTTTATCTAAACCTATTCAGTAGTTTGTGTTTTAACAAGCAACAAACATCCATCAATTCTTACAAAATTAAGCATTTTTAATATAAGTAGGATAAGTACACGGATCTCCTGATGTTGAGACAACCGTGGCCCATAGACACCATAGATGTTATAGGCACGTCGATGTCTGACCCTATACTCCGGAACGGAAAACGACTATTATGGGGGCAGGATTAAGACGGTGTATCTACCGCCAGTGGCCTGGATAATGAGAGTGATAGAGAGAATTCATATAGAAAAATATGTAAAATGCTTATCTTATCTTATACCTTTAAACGAGCAATTCTTGTATATATATATAATTGGAATCTCGGAATCGGCTCAAACGATTTTCATGAAATTTAGTATATAGGGGGTTTCGGGGGCGACAAATCGATCTAGCTAGAAATCATTTTTAGGAAGAACATTTTCGTGTTTTATTGTTGTTGTTAAGTAACGAAGTCCGTTGTTAAGTAACGAAGTCAATGATTGTTTGCTTTGAGGTTAGACTTTTTAAATTTTCGTACTTAAATATAATTTCCAAAAAACCAAATTTATAAAAAAACAAAAAAAAAATACCGAGCAAAGCTCGGTCATCCAGGTACTTTATATTAAAAGAAAAAAATAATTTTATCTACAAATATAATCTAACGTTTCAATTTTAAAATTATAATTATTTTAGTAAAATTGGAAACAACACTAAATGACTGTGGTAATCATTTGTCTTTCTTGCTGTTTAAACTATAATTTAAAATAAAGGTTACTACTAATAATTAACAGTTGTAATGACAACTCTGCCTATTTATTTATGGTAAAATTTCAAAGGATTAAATGTTCTCTTTTGTTAAATTTTGAAACAATTTCATCCTTTGAAGTCTAAGATTGTAATTTAGGTTGTCTTTGAGTTGCTCTATTTAAATTGTTTATTATTATAATTAGTCTTTTATTTTTTTTTATAAAAAAAAATCATAACTAATTTAAAAATGACTTTTTATTTAAAGTACATCCCTACATTTATTCATGTTTTATGATGTCAATGGTGGAAAGATTGACTATTCAAAATACACTTTTTTTACAGATTTCTTAAAATGATCTGCTATTTTTGTTAATTAAATGTAATAAATAAAAACGGCCTCGTGCGACTCGCCGTTGGACTCGCCCATGAAGATTGAAGGAATACGCCTTACCAGCAAGTGTCATAATATTATAAACATTTTTGAAAACTGGAATGAATTACAATTTGCAAGAATTTCTTGAAATTCATTAACTTTATATGTACATTGTACAGTGGTTACGGCTTACGCCACTAAGTTCGCGAATAAGATAACAATATTTAAGCAAACACGAAAGATCAGTAAAATATCAAAGATATATAAGGAAAAGGCTGCTAAACGATTATGTGACTCTAAACAACACAGCGCCAACCCTTAACAATGAGATGCAACTATTTTAAGTGTTGGTGTTACAGTACCTATTAAAAACTAATAACTAGAAGATCTAGTTCAAACCAATTTCCGTTAAAAGTTTACATGGTAATGTACATCACATATTTTTTAGCTTTACCATTCTCCTATTTTAGAAGTTACAAAAGGGGGGAAACTTGAAACTGAAGTTAATACTTCAGAAACATCTCTCAAGCAAATTATTCAGTTTAGAAAAAAGTGACGGTAGAAATTGATTGTAAGACCTATCCATAGATACACACACACATTGGATTTAATGAAAAAAAATTTTTTTGAGTTTTAGTTCTAAACCCTTTGTTGCCCGTGTTACTACCAATGTTACTACCAGTAGTAAGATCGGTATTTTTTTTTCCGTTTTTACGATTGTAACATCAAAACATTGCCAAAATGTTCAAAGTTACCCAAATCGAGGTTAACATAGACAATTTAATGTTTCTTTGCATACAACTGCAATGCTACCATGTTACCCATGTAACAACTACAATTGGGTAGTAGTAACACAGGTAACACAACATTTTCATTCTAACAACTTACAACTGCAGTAGTAATAACGGCAAATATTTTACCCGTGTAACAACTATAGTCACTTGGTAGTGAGATGGGCAATTTAGTATTTCCCTTCTTGCAACTTACAACTGCAGTAGTAAAAACGGAAAAAAATTACCGATCTTAGTGCTGGTAGTAACATGGGCAACAAACGTTCTAAACATGGGGGAACCCCCAAAACTTATTCCTATCTTTCTATTTTTGTATCAAAATCTTAAAATGATTCACAGAATATTTCTACTGACAAGTTTCAACAGCATAGCTCTTCTAGTTCCAGAAAAAAATATGCTATGACATAAGTACGGATGGATAGACAGACGTGACAAATCTATAAGAGTTCCATTTGTCGCCTTTGGCTATGGAACCCTAAAAACGAATATTTACAACAGATGCTATATGAAATAAGAAATATTATTTCACATTTAATATAGGTCTTCAATTCTACCTAGTCTATTCATTAATGCATAAATGCCTGTTTTTTTTGTATTCCTGTATTTTTTTCTAAGTCACAAGTTTTATTTAGTTTAGATCTCTACCTCAAATACAAGTAAAAAACGTTTATCAACTAGCTGACACTAACATCCAAAAAAGCGATGATACGGATACAGCTAGAGGTCCACTAAGTGTGTCTAATAAAATATATTTTATAATTGTTATGATTTTTGCAATATTGCATTTGGGTCCAAACTGATTTTGACATTATTTTTTTTAAATTAAATTAAATTTATTAATTTGCAGAATATGTGTGTTTAACAGTTGTTACAGAATACTTATTTGACATATTTTACCACATTATGATGTGCAAATATCTAACTTAATTAAATATATTGTAGTTTCTATTTTTGTTGTTTATATATTTTTACATATATCATCTATTTCTATGCTAAAAATCATAAACACTACGTAAGCTGCTCTGATGTGAAAACATATTACAAACAAACATACACACTTTAATTTATAGTAACAAAATAAATAGTAAAACTCAATTTTCTTTTTGTTGCCAGAACCAAGATTCAAACCCGGGACCTCAAACAGTCAAGTACAACAACTGAACTGCTACACCACAGAGGCGACTATATAAAAACTTGCTTTTGTTTTTTATAAACTACTCAATCCAAATTTCATAACACACATATTCTAGAGCTAATTGTAATACACAACATGCTCTTCATTACCTTGCTAAGTTACATAATGTGTAGTAGCAAGAAGTTTATTTTTAAAATAAATCAATATCATACATTAATGTGACCCTATTGTAAGAAACTAGTTCTTTTCATTCTGTTAACTTTTTTATTTTCGCAATATAATTAAATTTTTTTGTGAACAGTTTAATTTAAAATAAACAAATTAAAAGAAGAACAGTAAGAACAGAAAGAAGAACAGATAGTTTGTAATATTTGACATACCTATATAACATTATTGCTTACAAATAAAATATAACAAACAAAAATCCAAACTTTAGAGATAAACATTGACAGCTGTTTTCCCTCTATTGTCGTTTGTTTGGAATAAACTGTTTTGTATTTTTATACTGTACAAATGCAGTACTTTAAAATTAAATAGAAAAAAACGGCACCTTTATCCCTGTAGGCGGAGGTGCAAACGGGGCACACTCGATTAACTTTAAGTAGTTAGGACACAAATGAGTCATTTTCAAATTCTTTGGACCTGTAATGAAATTGACTTGTCCTCAAAGTTTAGACAGAAAAATAATACTGATAAATATATTAATTCTTAATAATTCAAGTTCTATTTTGCAGAACAATCATTATATTTTACAGAATCTTTAATAAATACCTTTTTAGTAATACATAATGCCAATTTTATAAAACTTTTTAAACTGTTGATTTTCTGTCTCCATACAAAAAAAAAATGTCCGCCCATCCCTTTGCAACTTTAGGCACAATTTACAAGTGTTTTTTGCATGTTTTTAATTACGAGTAAATGCCATAATCCCTCTTAATAACTAAGATTATCATATATGATTTATTTAATAACAAATCGTTAAAGAACATGAAACTGTAGCAAACTAACTTGATGGTCCAGCAAATTAACCATTTGGTAACAAACTGTTTTGTAACATAATATCAAGATGATTTTCTTTAAATTTTGAACTCAATCTAATGCGATGATTTTGGATGAAACTGATTCGATTCTGATTGGCTAATAAATATTGTCATGGCATGTGTTAGATAGAGATAATGAGTATTTTAGTGCGCTTGTCCGCGGTGAAAAGCTGTTTTACAGTTTGGTTATCAAAAAAGAATTTTGCGATTTGTCGGTAAGTATAAGTAAGATACTTGTGTGATTTATATGAGCCATTAATTATACATTGATCAAGTCATTTTGCTATAAATACCAAGTTATTCCTTCTGTTGTCGTCCGTAAAAACAAATATAGATTTGTTTTTGTTTACAATTTGGTAACAATTCGTTACGTTACAAAACTGTTCTGGGTAAAGCTAGGTGTACAATAAGTGTTAACCGACTTTTTCGATTGCAAAAAGTATGCTTTTTAAAAGTATGCTTTTGAACAAATTTTGTCGTACGTCTTTTGGAAATTCAAGAATAAAATGTGTTTTTGACACAAGACGATCAACGAATTGTGCTAATTTCTAAGGTCATTGGTTTTTTTATTAAAAATCTTTAAAGAACCACGCCGATACAAAGCTGAAATAAATAAATTCAAACATAAGTTGACATTACTGAAGCAAATCCAACTGCAGATGATGAATGGACGCTATTTGTGGATGTAGTATCTTCCGGAGCTACTCCAAACACCAACCAAGAAGATTTAACATACAAATTGATATAAATAATTACTGTTTGTTGAAAATACCATTTTATGAAAAGGCTGAGTTATCTTAGATAGTTTTTTTGGAATATCTATTTAAAATCTTTAAATATAACCTTAGTAGACTAATACATAGTTATCAAAACAATAAAATC